>JANHFK010001774.1:69957-81030 GCA_036250565.1 Sibynophis collaris
CATAAACTCTGCCCATTGTCTTAATTTAACAGAAAAATATAGAACATGCTTTCATCAGGGTGGGAAAATAAGAATTGGATAGAATAGAGTAGAACCGAACAGAATAGTATAGTTTATTTGGCCAAGTGTGATTAGACACAAGGAATTTGTGTCTTGTGCAGAAGCTCTCAGTGTATATACAAAACAACAGAGTAATGATACATGACAACGATACCAATAAGTGAAGGTAGTAGAAAAGATGAGAAGGATAATAGTAATATAGCTATACTACATGGGTAAATATACTTAGACATAAGACAGTGCTGTGGGAATTAGGATAGAGAAAGTATACAATATTAAGGGGATTCTATTGAGGCAGCAGATTGAAGAATGTCAAATAACTCTGATTTGTTTATTTATTTTATTTAAAACATTTATATATATATGCCCATCTTGTACCAAAATCTGGGCAACTCACAAACAAGAGTTACTTAGTTACTTTAGTTACTTACAGCAGACTAAAGCTATATTTAATTATGTGCACTGTTGCCAGAAAAATCCTGGGAAGGGCTTTTGATTGCTCTGAGTAACTACAATACATGATGTGATTGTCAAAATTGCTAAGGCAAGTGGTGGAACTAGGATTAATTATCTAATTATCATGATTGTGGATACAGTTTGGGTAAAAATACATAGTAACATAATATTTATTTAGCATTACTCTATTCATCCTTATGATTTTAAATGCAGTTGTTTTCCTGACTTTTCCCCTTTAGGATGATTAACAAGATAAGGATTAAAATGAACATAAAGGAGTTTGTTTTGTAATCATACAATCAAAAGCTTAGAACGGGTTAATTAGGCCCCATGCAAGAAACTATGGTAGAAGTTATCCATCCTCTCTTTCAGGACCCACCATCTACTTGGAAATCTAGTTGTTAAAAGTTGGGGGGAGTTAGTGTTAGAGTTCTTTACTATGTTTTCAAAGGACTTAATTTCCAGTTTCCTGAACACCTTTTGATCTGCACCAAGAATTGAAGTCAAGTTGAGATCCAACTTGGTAAAGTCCAATTAATGCAGTATAAAATGACCTATTAGTCCCCAAGATTTAGAAACAGTATAGACAGCCAATTTGGTTTAGTGGTTAAAGCATCAGGCTAGAAACTGGGAGGCCATGAGTTCTAGTCCTGCATTAGGTATGAAGCCAGTTGGATGACCTTGGACCAGTCACTCTCTCTCAGCTCTAGGAAGGAGGCAGTGGCAAACCATTTGAAATCTTTCAAGAGAAACTTCAGGAACTTGTCCAAACAACCACTGCAAGCTAAAACTGGGTGAAAGGCACCTGTGCACCCAGAAACTATAACTTGGATATGTATCCATATGCCACATTCACCTCCAAGCTGGTAGTATTCAGACAGCAGAATATTAGATGGCAAGGTAATCTCCTGGCGAGGTAATTTTTTGGCTACTTCTCCATCCACAGAACTCCTAAAATAAAAGAGGGATAAAAGTGAGTTTGGCCTGTATTTATGATAATGTCCTTACCATTAACAGAGAATGCTGCATGTGGTAGAGATATTACTAAGGTCAGTAGCCTGCTCTATATCATCTCTAGTTTACTTAAAGGTGTGATTAAGATGTTGTACTAGAAATGGGAGACTCAGATTCAGTCCAACCATATCCACAAAAATTCACTGGATAACCTTTGACCAGTCAATCTCTGTCATCCCAAACTATCTCACAGGATTGCTTTTGTGGGGAAAATTAAGCCTTACATTATAGCTATAAGTGTATATCAAATAGATATACTGCACTATACTAATATATATGTGAAAGTATAGGAAAAAAATGACAGGGCCATTTTGAGAGCCAAAAATGAACGAGAACAGTGACAAATGAGCATCTGCTTAGGAAAGGTCTGTTTCAAATAAGGGGTTTAAGTACATTTACTGATATATATGTATGGGAAAGGAATTACAAAAAGTATGATTAATATGGCTGTTTATAATGGAAGATTAAGAGCAGTAGTGAAAGTTACAAAAGCAATGAGATATTCTGAATATGAGACAGACTATTATTTGGCAGCGTTAATATGACACTTGGATGAAAAATGGTAGTGGAAAATAGAAATCAAAGAGAATAAAAGTAGAATGACCGAAGGAAGAAAAAGAACTTGTCCTAAATGAAAACACAGGCGAAGATAGATTACTCCAGAATGACTGAAAATTGGTAAAGGAAAGAAGATATGGAAGCTGCTTGGAACAGAGTGAAAAGAATTATATTCAAGAAGTGCAGAGAATGTGAAAAGAGGATGCTTGGTGAAATGAAACAGGTGGTGGATGAAAAAAGATATAATGTGTAGAGTGAGAAAAGGATAATTGCAGAGAATATTGTCAAACAGAGCAAGAAACAATTAAAACAGGGAGAGAAATTACAGAGCAGTTTTGATAGAAATAAAAAATTGTTTTGGAAACGGATGAAAACTGCTAAACAAGGTTCCTCCCAAGAGTGAATGGAGTTAAAAATAAAAAGGATGAAATAGTTTGGGATGAAATTTTAATGAGGGAGTGCTGGCAGGAGTATTTTATGATGATAATGGGAATATTAAGCTGAAGGGTGGTAGGGAAGCCAATGTTATAAATGTTAGTGTGAGAGGAAGAAAGTGATGACAAGTAAACCATAAATTCTGTAAGAATGTTCAAAATGGTAATGCAGGTGGTGTAACTGGAGAAATATTTAAAATAGGATTATGGTTTCCTCATGGACTTTCTGTGCAACTTCTTTAATGTATACGTGAAGAAAGCTGCTTTGGTGTTGAATCTAAGAAGGAAAATGGAAGAGTTCTCCAATACACAGGAAAAGACTGAGGACCTGCTGAAGCTCTATAGAATCAAAACCTTTGAAATCACGGATAAATAGTATCAGTTATGCTTGTGTGGAGGCTAAAAGAATCTGGGGGAACTGAAGAGCCTGATAGATTATTTTTTATTTTGCTAACTTGACATTTTGTTATCCAGAATCTGTGACCCCTATTTGCCTTTATAATGCTTTGTCCTTCTGTGTTTTTGCTACCTGGTTAGACCAATTTGAGAATGAATTTGAATTGAATTACTTTATATTTAAAGAACAGATTTGCCTTCCAGCATGGCCGATTTATCACATGTCAGATTTAGCATGTCAGGAACAGGTATCAATGTAATTTTTTGGGTACTTAGAGATCAACTGATAGTGGTAGACTGATTGACCTGTACTTTCTATAGCACCTTCCTTTTCCCTCAATTTGAAGATGAGGATAACATTTGCCTTCCATCAATCCCTTTGTACTTTATCTATTATTCATGATTTCTCACACAAAGCATAAAGGTTAGGCCAGATTATCATCAAGTCCTTTCATTGCCCTCAAATGAAATTCATTTGACCCTTAAGATTTAAATTCCTTTAAAATATTAAGTATTCCCTGTGGCCATGTTTTTTAAAATTGCAACCTTGTTCCTCATCCTATTCTTCACAGTTCACTCCTGGTTTTTGGAGAAAACTGAATCAGCCTTTTGGGAAATCATGAAGCAAAGGTATAAAATAGGGGTACCAAGGCACGCCCATAATTACTTATGCTACCACATTCTGGACCAGTTGCAGCTTCCACATTCTTTACAATGTATAAAGATTTCACCATCCTCATTGGACATCTGAATTTTTCCTTTTCCTTACATGCTGTATGTATCTGAATAAGATTTTGTTGTTGTCGTTGTTGTTCTTAGCATCTTTAATACATCTCAGTCCATTCTGACCTACGTCAGACCACAGGTAGTTCTTGATTTATAACTATTCATTCTGTGTTATTGTGGCACTGAATGAAGGGACTTGCAACATGTCCCCAAAGTTACCATCCTTGCAGCATCCTCATGGCCATGTACATAAAATTTAGGTGATTGGCAGCCTGTCTGTACATAAGACCACAGGGACACTTCAATTCTCACCTATCTTTTTCCTATCTCTGCCCTTTTGGATGTCCTGCACTCCACCACATACCTCTGCTGCCTTCTGCTTCTACCCCCAGTTAACCTATGCCATCTTCCCCCTATTGGCAACCAGGCACTGAGAAAGAATAAATCCCTGGGATGTGTGTGAAGAGCAGGGCAGAGCAACAGAGCCTCATCTGCCAAAGGGAACCAGCTAGGATTGCCTGGGTAGGAAAGCGTTGGATGGATGAGACGTGTTATTCTACATTGCCAGGCAAGGCAGGAGAGCCAGCAGCAGTGCCCCAGGCAAAGGTGGAGGGTGTGTAGGAAGTGCTGTTTGGAGTAGCAGCAGAACTGGAGAAAGTGGAAGGATGCAGGCTCCCTGGAGGTGCAGTGAGCACTCTGCAGCTCTGTTGGAAGTGCTTCTAAAAATCTGTGGGCTTTAGCAACAGATGGAGACAAGCCCAGCATTGACAGAATGCTCACTCTTAACCCATCTTTCCTCTTGCAAAGCCTCACAAACGTCCAGCAGCTTCCAATGTGAGCAGAAGAGCACACACTGGGAGTGAGTGCCCTGGAGAACCATTCTACAGCCTTCAGCACATTAGAAGCTGTTCAGTCTGTCTTGGCTACAGCATCATCTCTGCTCCTTCAGATATGTCCGTTTTGAATGCATTTTATTGTTCAGAATAAAGTAGCAAACAATACTTTCATTAAGGAACCACCAAGGAGGAAGTTATACATCCCTACCAAATTGTCAGGGCAAGCTACTGCACGTAAATAAGCAGCAAACCCCACTCTCACTTGCACTGATGATGTTACCAAGTTGGGCACTAAAAGGTCTGCAATCAAATCAGCCAAGCTCATAGAGTACCAGGAAGATCATAATTCAACCCTGGGCTACATAACATTCTCTTCTATTGGATTTACCTTTCACTAAGGATTCAAGCTTATATATACAACGAAGGGCAATCGATTTTCTAATTTTTATTCAGTGGCTTAATCATTCTTATTAAGGTAGCACTTCAGTCCCACAGTGCACAAATTTTTATATATGATCCATACTGCAGAATTTTTTTTTGTCTTGAATCTCTCACAGGCTTCAGGTGAAAGCCCATCTAATCAAATTCAGTCACACAAAGTCTTTGGACTACAATACATTTAGCCAGTGTTTCATTATCTCGATAACTCAAAACACAGTCCAAGAAACTAAATCTCTGTTGCTGCCAGCATTTCTAAGGGTTTTTTTTCTTTCAATCCATTCCCATGAACTGGAAAGCTAAATGAAACACCACAGAAAGGGCTACCTATAGTCAACATGTGTTTGAGCAAAAAGGGATAATCATCAGTGAAGTTGATGTGCTTGGGAAGTTGTTATGAAACATCCTTAATCTGTACTCCTGACAGATGGCATATTTCCTGGGCCATTGGATTCAGCTAATGCTCATTTGTTTTGCTTCTTCATTGTAGGCACAACGCAACTATCTTGTTTTTGTTGCCTTGCAGAATGTAGCTGCAATTTCTCTGCTCAAAGTCTCCCCTCTCCTCTCTCTATTTAATACAATCTCTTCTTCTTCCTTAGGAACTGTTTCTTCTGAAAGGACCTCAGATGTTTCTGAATCCCAGCACTGTAGAATATATTCTACACTTCTTGTTTTTAGTTGCCACTGTTGTGCACTGTACTTGTTTCTTTATTTGATTCTGTTCCTCATGGAAAGCTAATTTCTCTCTTGGTTGCAGGGCTTCTTTTGTTTGCTCTGATAAATCATTTCCCATTTTTTTAAAGAAGCTGAAGCGTGGCCACTTACTGCTTTAATCCTTTGACTTTTTCTTCAAGGACTACTACAAGCTTACACATGCTGCATATATTTGCCAAATTGTTTTTATGCTGGAGCATGCCATAAACATTACAAAGGAGAACTGTCAGGTCTCTTCTTGAAGGCACCATCCCTGGTGGGACTTTTTATTTATTGTACTTCCCTTCCTTAAAAGCTGCCAGATTATCTGAATGCCCATAACAGCCTAGAGGGGAAATTAGGAAGGGACTTCCATATGGAGTCCTGGTCTTTCTTCTGTAAGCATTAGGCACCAAACTTGCTTATTTTGACAAAATTTAGGTTTCATAAGAGTAGCCAGTATAACATCTTGAAGGCTAACATATTTGTGTTATAGAGAACTGTATATCAGTCTTCCTCAACCCACAGTTTCCTAAACTAGAAATTCTGGGAGTTATAGACCAATATGTCTAGACAACACCAGACCAGGGTGTGGGGGATGATTCACTGGAGAAAACTGAAAAGGAGATTAATATGTGGACTGGAAAAACACATCTCTGGGAAATGTATGAAAAATGGAGTAAATGTAAATATTGTGGAAAACCTATGCTGGGAAATAAGAGGTTGTCAGAAAATAATAAATGCACCTTAGGTGCTACTTGTGTGACATGCTTTGATTTTCTCAGTGGAATTGTAGCAAACAAAAGAAAAAATAATTTAATCTGAGCAAAAGCTTACCACATTTGTTTTCTGAAACACAATTGAATTGTCAGAGAGTCTTGCTGGAAAACATGCACTTACAAGGACAATGCAGGGAGTGTTTTTTCCCTAAGCATTGGGTAAGCCAAATCAAGGTGCAGTTGGGTTTTTTTATTACATCTTTTTTCAGTCTAAACTTGTACAAGGTCTGCTGTGTTAGTCTAATTCACCACCACCCATCATCCCAATACGTGTTTCTTCAGAAATTTGGTGTCGGATAGCAACTGGAAATAATGCTTGTATGGCAACTATAGGCTAACAACAAAATAATCCTAATATGAAAGGGCCATCGTAAGAGATAATGGCTGCATTTTAAAATATTTGACTCTACAATTCACAAAACAACTTCCACTGGCAGTTTTCCTGATTCTTTCCAAAATGTCTATTTGGCTGTTAGAATACAGTTTTGAATTTTTTTCCCCAGGCATATCTTTGGAAACTACAACAAAACAAAGTGCTGTTGTACAAGGTATTAATAAGATGAATGATAATGTAATCAAATAATTTTTAAAATCACAAAAATTCTATATTTTATACACAGAGATACATTCACATAGACATATATGTATGTACATAAGCATACATATATATAATATATGCTTATACATATGTACACACATGTACATATATATAAGCATATATATTCAATATTATATATACTAAAATAAACTAATCTCCATGCTGCTTATCTGATTCTGTCGGTCCTACAGAAAATGTTGTCTTGTGCCATCTAGTGACTAAATAAAATATTGCAAATGAATTATTTTACTGCTTTTAGTAGTCATTAAGATCTTAATCTAAGGCTACAGGAGCAATCTTCCTTCCGTGTTCCTTCCATCTTCTCTTGGTTTCAATATATACCTGTTCTGTATTGTATTATATCCTGTCCAAAATACCTCTACACAAAATAAATACATTGCAAAACAAGGGAGATGACAAGCTAAGGTCCTTGGTAGTTTCTAGCTGATCTGGTTAAAAAATGTATATAGCCTGTTGAATGCTTCCCAAAAAACATATATTTCAGCCAATTTCATTCATCTGAGAGGAGTCGGCAGAACAAATAGGTCAGGCTACAGTTCCTCATTTGAATGCTTGAAATTCCTCAAATGTAAGACTATATTCAACAAATTATTCTTAAGACTCTTGCCCTGCAATTTTCAAGTAACAAGCCTTGGATGAGGATAACGGCCTTTCTTAATGTTTGCCCAGACAAAACAATAAATTCTGGGAAAGAAACAAACTTCTCTTCAGTGAACGTGGCAGTTTATTAAGAGCAAATTATTCCTGATCGGATTAAGAAGTGAAGCATGTATTGGTGCTTCCTAATAGAACTTGTTCAACAGAAATCTTCAAGAGGAACTTGTATCTGCATGAAATTCAACATTGCTTGCTAAATACTGCCAATATAGTCTTTGGGAAGAAGAGTCAGTCCTATTATTGCTAAATACTACTGGGAAGAAGTGCAGACACTACCTGCCTTTTCTGAAATTCATCCTTGGAATTAGGGTTTTTTTTTAAACCTATTTTTGGCTTTTTAAAAAGTATGTGTTAAGATGCATGGTGAAGAATATACAAGGAAAAATGAATTTTTGTTTATTTTTCTCTTTATTAGTACTGGTATTTTTTTATCAGCTGTTTTCATAGATTACTATAAAAGAGCCAGATGATCTGTAGTGTAATTTCCATATCATTTTATCTATATTTTTTACATGTTGAAGATAAATTAAATGTAAGACAAAGCTTGGAATCTCTGTTTTAGAAGCTTTAAAATTAGTTGTACAGAAACAATACAATTGGTATTAGGGCTTTTTCAATACAGCAGCAATTCTCACTCTCCAAACTTTTTTAATAATCTTCAAAAAAAATTTTTTTAATTTATTCGATTTATATCCCGCCCTTCTCCTTTGCAGGACTCAGGGCGGTTCACAGTCAGTTAAAACACACATATACAAAAGCTAAAAAAGATTAAAAGTAATTAAATAAACTGTGTATATCCCCTTTAAAAACCCTATATTAAAATTTCCCTTCCCGTTTAATAGATGGTGTCCATCTTCTCTCTCAGCTCCTCAAAACACCATAGGTGTCACTAGCACTCTCTCCAATGGACTAATGAGGGAACCCCAAAACTAGCATTCAACCTGTATTAGGGGACAGTATGATACCTTGAAGCCTTAACCTATATGACAAGGGATTGGGATGTAGGATGAGATAGGAATTACTGACAGAGGGATGTCAGTGGCATCAGCATTTCTGTTGCAAAGCTGTACTCTTATGACTAACACAGGCAACGTAAATTAATTTCCTAACGTTCGTGTTCATTTTCACTCAAGGCCGTTTGTGAAATGCTGTTTGAAAAGTTAAGAATTAAAGTTTTGATCCTTTGCAAACAACATGATCCTCTCAGTCAAAAAGCAAATATATAACCAACATATATGAAAAATGAAAAGGTTAATTTATGTGTATAGATGCCACTTAGAAAGAACTACTGTATAGAGAGACAATGTAATACATCATGGAGTGTTACTATGAGATAACCTTTATGCATGCTCAGTCTGCTGTCCAAGAACCAACTGATTAATGGACGGATAGATGATTTAAAGTTCTTCCTGCCCTCTCATCCCACAAACTGCATAGACTTCCAAAAAAAGGATTATCTCTGTCTCATCATATTGGCAAATTATTTGGCAAAAAATATCCCTTTTTAATTCAGTGGTATTTCAAAGTAAAGATACACTTTGTCCACTTTTAATCTGCTTTGTTGTTTGAATTATAATTTCTCTATTGAAGGTACAGTATGTATAAAGGTATCTTCTGATAAATATGAAAGTAAAGGAATAAGAACTACCTTAAAAAATTGGATACATTCTTCTTTGTCTATTTTTGCATTTTCTATATTGATTTTCATTTGTTCCTTCTGAGTCATGTGAATTATTTTCATATGTAATTGTGTTTCTTAATTCAGTTGTTGTACTTTCATTTCATTGCAGTAATGATGTATTTATATATGTTGATATTGGTAGGAGGAGCTGACTGGACATTGTAGGAAAACAGATTTAATACCCAGTTTTGCTATAATCCAAATTGATCATCTTCAGTATTTAATTACTGCAAGTCCTTCATGTGTCTTAAAGAAAATATACACATTACACTAAATTATTATTGTCAAATGTATAAAATCAGACTTCTCCTACTGTGGAACCTAGTGCATAGAACCATAAAATCTGGAAAGGATCTCAGCGATCTTTTAATCCAACCCCCTGCTCAAAACAAGAGTCTTACACCATCCTAGTCAAATGTCCAGTCTATATTTGAAAACTTCCAATGATGGATCACACACAACTCCAGGAAGCAAGCTATTCCATTGATTAACTGCTCTTACTGCCAGAAAATTTCTCCTTAGGTTGTCTCTCTTTGACAAGCTTCCATCACTTCTTGTTCTGCTCTCTAGTGACCTAGAGAATAAGTCAATCCCATCTTCTTTGACAGCCCCTCAAGTACTTGAAAGTACCTATCATGTCTCTTGATTCTTCTCTTTGATAGGCTCCTCAACTGTTTGTCATACAATTTAGCATCCAGACCCTTTATCATCATTGTTGTTTGGCCACTTTTCAGGCCTCAACATCTTGTTCGTATTGTGATGTCCAGAACTAGATGTAGTGTGTTCTCACCAGCACTGTGTAAAGCGATACTATCATTTCTGTTGTCTTGCTATCCTTCTCTTGATGCATCCTAGGACTACATTGGCCTTTTTGGCAGTTGCAGCACATTGCTGGATCATACTTAAGGCATAGTCTACTAGGACACCTAGATCCCTCTTACAGTTACTACTGTTGAACCAGGTACCTATTCTATATTCTATTCTATTCTATATCTATACATTTGGGTTTTTTTCTACCTAAGTGTAGGACCTTACATTTCTCACCACTGAACTGCATCTTGTTAGATTGGGCCCAGTGCTTAAGTCTGTCAAGTGTTTTATGCAACTCTGTAAAGAAATGTTGAAACTGGTATATTCTATAGATAAGTACAAATGAATAGGGTTGCACCTATGGTGTTAACAAATGGTTATATGCTATTATTTCATGTACTGTATATGCAGTTAAGCAAATATTTTGTAGTACATTTTATTCTATTGTCTCATATTTCCATTTATGACAAATGCATTAGTGTGTGTGCATGGCAAGTTCATTTAATTATAGGTCATATTTTATTTATTACTTTGTTTTTGATGGTGAAAATGTTGAGTATAAATCTAATAGATTTACAAATGTCACTTTATAGTTTTTATTTTATATGGTGTTATATATTATACAATGATGTCTTTGAATATTAGTAGCTCGTTGGCAGTTATATTGTTGGTTTGAGCTCCGAGTTTGGTGATTTGGTTGCAAACGTTTCGTCCCCATTCGAGGAGACATCTTCAATGCACTTTGGATTGGTCTGATTTCGGGTTATGTGATTGGCTAGCTGTAGTTGCTGAGTCATAATCCTTGGTTTTAAGTCAGACCAGGACTCAGAAAGGTATTTAAAGGCCAGTGCTCCCCCAGACAAGTGCACTGAAGATGTCTTCTTGAATGGGGATGAAACATTTGCAACCAAAT
>JANHFK010001774.1:87051-97184 GCA_036250565.1 Sibynophis collaris
TGAACACAAGAGTGGAAGATTGTGATTTTTATGCTGAACAAAAAATAGTTAGGATGCACCCTTAAGATGCAGTAAGAATTATCTTTTCAAAAGTTTGATATTTATGTTTGAAATAGCATCCTGTTTTAAGGGACTAAATAGCCCTGTCAACCCTAGGACTATCTGGTCCCATTAAGATATAGTGATTCTATAGGCACAGCTGTTAGGCATCCTGGATTTTTGTATCTTGGAAGCTTTAAATGTGTTAATTGTTTGGGTGCTTATTCTTAGCAAGAAAATTACTTGGTGTAACTTCTGAAAGCTGTATTGAAACAAATTCTTATTTGTTACTTCTGAAGTCTTTGGACTAAGAATCAGAAAAAGGGTGACGCTGTCTAGAAGGACTAGCTTTTCCTGCTCTATAATAATGTAGTTTACCTGTAGAATCAATTGTAGTCATTCCATACAGGTACTTGGAAGCATCTCCCATTTGTTTTAGTGAAAAGTTTATTATTTATTTATCAAATTTCTACAGTCACCCATCTCACCAAAAGCAGTTACTTCAAGATACAGATATATAAGATTTCAGTTTTCCTTATCTGTTACTTTAATTCAATGTAAGTAGAGAACATGTTTGAGTAAATGCTAAATGATGTATGTAGGAGAGTATTTATAATGAAAATGTATGTTTTTGTGTATAAGAGAAATTGTAAAGAAGTCTGACTGTAGTTGCCATTGTTTGTAGGCTTCAGTGGGAGAAATCATTTGAAACCACTTGTTACATATTTTTTTTGTTTAAAAAAGTGCTTGGAAGGGTTTTTTATTTTTTGATGAAAAGTTAGACATGTGAACAAAAGGTATAATTTTCCAAATAGCTCAACTATGTAAATTAGTTCTATTAGAGGAACTTCTAGCTGTCATAGTCATGATTTCAGCTTTAATTCTCTTTCATACTTTAGTATTAGACTTTTCCAGAAGGGCAAAAAAAATCCTTCTGTAGTCTCAGTCTCCCTCTCCCTCCCTCCCTCCTTCCCTCCCTCCTTCTGTGTGTGTTTGTGTTTGTGTGTGTGTGTGTGTGTGTGTGTGTGTGTGTGTGTATGTAAAATGTAGAAATATTATTTATAATACATGTTATGTTCCAACAGGAATATTGTATGAAACAGGTAATGACATTTTACATTAGTGAGATAGAAAGGAAGCAGTCTTGGTAGGAAATGTTAACCTTAGTGACAATCTAGTACACCCTAAAATTAAAATTGGTTTTGATGGGAGTTCTAGTATACTCTGAAAATCTCAAATTCAAAACAGTTATAGCAAAACTATGAAAATGGAGGGAATGGAAAGAGTAATACTTGTGCACAAATATACATCTCAAATAAAAGGCAGGATTGATGATATAATTATCATCGTGCCTGTTTTATTGGGTAATTCCTAAGGAATGAAATCATGAGGATTTTTTTAATGATAGGAAATATAAGATGCATTATGCAATTTCATCCACTTAAAAACTCATTGGCATAATTTATCAATTATATTGTATCACTGGCAGGTGCAAGCTACTGCTAGTACTATGTATTTCCAAATTTACTCTTGCCGTCAGTCTTACTTGCCATTTTATTTCTGTATTTCAGCTACTGATTTAATTACATTTCTCTTCCATTCCAATTATAAATACATTTACTTGAAATCAGCCCTCTAGAATTATACAACACTTGCTCTCAGTTAAGTTCATGGTGCAGATCATGGTGTTTTGCTATTTTTTAGCTTTGTATATTATAATTTTTGCAGTTGATTTTTAAAATAAAAGGGGAATTCAAGAGAGAGCTTAGATTTTATGTTATTTTCTAATGAAAAAAAAACCCACTAAGCACATCCACATGGGATATGATATTTCTTAATGTTTGAATTTATATTTATATAACCACTCTGATTAATGGATGAGTGTTCCATAATGTTCTATTATATTCCTTTTTTACTTTGTGGCTCTGAAAAAATCTATTTCAGTAGATCCTTCAGCCCAGTCTTTATTTTGCTATAATTCACTTTTTGACAGTAGCCCAAATAATGATTTATTTTACTCATACATTCAACTTACCTACCTAGGCTTTATTCCTGCTATCCAGTTTACTTTGCCAAATGATCAGTATCAGTCTTAAATTACAAGACTATGTAGACATCTTCTACTCTCCCAAGAAATGAACATAAACCTCCTAAAATAAAGGCTCTTAGGAAATGTCTACATGTTGCAGCAGTTCAGAAACTGTTCCAAATTTGTATGTACTCACAAAATCAGTTGGTTTAGAGCGTAGGTTGACTTATGTCAGTTTGGAAGAAATCTGTATCTTTCCCTTTGTAGTACTGAACCTTTATCTTGCTTGTAAAATGGTCATTTCCCAATTTACTGGAGCTCTTGCCTCACTAAAGATTCTGGTTACTGGGCTCAAGACAATAATTAGTTTCATTTTTCCCTTTCCAATTTCTAATGTCTGTCTCTCAACGTTGTTAGGATGTATTTTCCCATCTCAAGTAATTGCAGCATTGTGCAACCGTTATTGGAGCTAATAGGAAAAAAGCATGGTTCCCAAAAATGCAAGCATGCTATAATTTCACAATGATAATTTACCAGAGACTTTTAAATGCAAAAAGAATGTTATCTCTCCAGCTATGAAGCTGCTCCCCATAACAACTGCCCAGATATATTTTGCAAAGGATCAGAAAAATATATACAATATTGGGGTGCTGAGAATTTGTGATTATAAAATTCTGGACTTGAATCCTAACACCCAATCCACTGTGCTTTGTAAGAATCCAAATTTAAACGTGTACCATTTATGGTTGCTTATCTTCTGCTTGAAAATGTTCAGTAAAGGGGAGCCCATCATCATCTTGGGAGAATGGTTCCACTATCAAACTGCTCTTACTGTTAACAAGATTCTTTTATTCTGTAACTTAAATCCGTTATTCTATATCTGCCCTATCATCCCCTATGCAACATCCTTACAGGTAGTTGAAAAAACAGGTAGCTATGATTTCTCTTGTGTTTCTTCCTTTTTTAAACTTGTGCATTTCCAGTTATTTGTCCATGAACATAGTTCCACTTAGTTTCATATTCCACAATCATCTTTCTTGCCTTTCTCCAAACTATTATCTTTGTCTGAAACCTTTTTTAAAGTATGGTGCTCAAAACTAGTCTCAAGATAGGATCTAACCAATATACAGTTCAGTTGAACAGTTACTCTTCTTGATTTGGAAATGATATTTCTATTCCTGCCTCAAATTGCATCTGCTGCTGATTCAGTTTGCAATTAATTACTATTAATTAATCATGAGTAGTATTCTCCAGGCAGATGTTCCCCATTATATATTGGTTTCATTGGCTTCTATTTTACAGAGAAAGTTATTTCTAGCCCTCTCTCTAGTCTCTTAAGAGTGTTTTTGTTTTTGCTTTATAAGCTAATGGTTATATCACTCCGTTTTATCTCATCTGCAAATTTAATAAACATTTCTTCCATTCATCTAAGTTATTTATAAACTTCTTGAGGAGTACAGAGCCCAGGAGTGAACTTTGTGGCACCTCATTCAATTTCTGCACTGAATGTGTTGAAGCAATGTTGAAGATCAGTAATTTCAGAGTATGATTTTCAAGCCAGGTTACCTTTTTGTTAATTTGTTAACAACTAGCCTCCTAAACATACTATGATGGAGAGTGTAGGTTTTCTCGACACAATCATTTAGGACTTAAATGCTCAAGTACTCAAGGTTACATATAGTTTCTAATGGTGAATGTGATCGACAGAGCCATCTAAAAGTTGCTACCAAATTGTAGCACTTAACTATGACCGTGTAGAGAATAAGGAAGATGGTGTTACCTTAGGCAAAATGTCCTGTCTCCATAAACACACAGAGAGGTGATTGCAAACTTCACTGAGAAGTTTGTGGAGCAAGTAAATAAACAGCAAAGGAAATATGAATGCAAACCAGGGGTGAAATCCAGCAGGTTCTGACAGGTTCTGGAGAACCGATAGCAGAAGTTTGGAATAGTTTGGAGAACTGGCAAATACCACCTCTGGCTGGCCCCAGAGTGGAGTGGGAATGGAGATTTTGCAGAATCCTTCCCCTGCCATGCCCACCAAGCCACACCATACCCACCAAGCTACGGCCACAGAACTGGTAATAAAAAAATTTGCATTTCACCACTGATACAAACATATGGATGCACACATTTATTCTGGGGAAACTAAACCCCCCAACAAGCTTGGCCTGAAACAGTTTCAAATCCAAAACAGCAGGCATAGCAGTGGTCGAGCAAAGTCCAAGGATCCAAATATTACAGAAGGATTGTCAGCCAATCCTGGTTCAAGTCAAAGTCACAACATTTCAAGTCCAGAGTCAAGGCATTTTGAGTCTGAGTAAATGGTTATTGTTGCCAATGGAGAAGCTTGAGCTCACTGCTCTTCTTAAATATAAGCAATCCTGGTATGTGTTGCTCATTTGGAAGAGCATGACCCTTCCACTAGAAAGAAGCTGAACAAATTAGATCTACATGGGAGGTATGCCAAGAGGAAACATTGGCTATACGGGGGGGGGGAGGGGGGAACCCCGAGGAAAAGACTAAAGTTTGCCCATGAATGTCCTAGACAAAGATCAGGACTTTGGAGGAAAATGTGCTTTGGACAGATGAGGCAAAGGTAGAGTTATTTGGCCACAGCACCGGAACCAAATACATCATTTCATCGGAACACAACTGTACAACACAGTGGTGGAAATGTTATAGTTTAGGACTGCATTGCTGCATCTGGGCCTGAGCAACTCATCACCATGAATTGCTCTGATGATGAATTTTCTATGAACTTTTCATTGTATCAGAGGATGCTGAAGATAACATGAGACCATGTCAGAAAATTGAAACTCAACCAAAAGTGGACATTGCAACATTACAGTGACCCTAATTATTCCAGCAAATCCACCAAGGAATGGATGAAGAAAAGAAATGGAAAGTGCTGGAATGTCCAAATCACAGTCCAGATTTATATCCTATTGAGATGCTTTGGGGTGATCTGAATACAGGCCAGAAACCCCTAAAACATTGCATAGCTGAAGAAATTTATTGCCACCTATTCACCCATAGTCATCGGCGAATAGGCAGCAATATAAATCTAAATAGTAATAATAATAATAATTTTGCAGGGAGAAGCGAGGAAAAATTCCTTCCAGCCTAATTTGAGATTGTTTCTTGCAAAGGGGGGCAGACAATATCAGATGGCAGAGCCAAGGTGTCCTTACTTTTTCCACTGAAACTTTTCATAGTTTTTATATTTAATGCCTTTGACCTTTATTCTTTATATATGGTTTGGATGAAGATAAAATATACAGTACTTCCCAGTGTTTTGAAAAAAGAAAACTGTATCTCTGTCTACTTTTGGCATGTCATGCAGAATTTTATACAAATCAGTCATATTCATGGTGGATGCTGTTGAAAGCCTCTGAGAAACCAAGGAGCCACCAAAACGGATGTATCATTTCATTGCAACTGTGTCATGAGTAAGACCAACTAGTGCTATCTCCATCCTGAACACCAACTGAAATGGGTCAAGATAACCTATTTCCTCCAGAGTCACATAGAGCAAGGATCCCCAGCCCCCTTTCCAGGGACCAGCACCTGCCTGTGGGATGCCAGCAACCAGCCCACGCAAATAAGTGAAGCCCCATCTGCGGGATGCAAGCTGCCCATCCGGTCTGCGTAAAAAACTTTCTCCACAGAACTGGTCCTTGATACCCAAAAGTTTGGGGGCTCTGATGTAGACCTTAAACACAGGTCACCTCAAAGGTGCAACTTTAACCATCCGGGAGAGTTCTGGAACTAACAATCAAGTTGCCAGACTTTCACATAACTCAGGAATGTTTTAGACAATTTGTATCATGTTTCTGGAGGTACTTAAGTATATATTTAGATGTTCACTGGAACATCACATTTCCATATTCAGTAGGGAAGATGTAAATTTAATAAAATAAATTCATGCATCAGACAGATGTGATAAAATTTCCTATTAACAAGCAATATTATTGCAGAAAATATATGTTAATTATCCCTTTTTCTTGAAAGTTTACTAGCTGAATGATTATTTTAGTTAGGAATACAGATATCTTTCTCAGTTTAATATTAGCTAGCTGAACAGCATTTGTTACTGGCTAAAGTTTTAAGTTCTCAATCTTCATTGTTTGCTCATATTTCTGTCTCTGCTTGAATGGGCAATAGGTTCAAAGTCATTATGTTTTCAAAACAAACAATGAAATTATATTCCATTGTATCATCTCACTTTTGAGATCGTTTTCCTTTGACCAACTTTTTCATTCATCTTCCATTCTGTTGCATTTTAAATTATATTGTAATCTTATTGAAACAGAGCTCATACTTTTGATAAAGTAGAATTTCTTGTTCAAGTTCTGTTGAATACAAAAAATACTCAAATGGTTTTGCTTACAGTTTCTTATATATTTGTATAGCTATAAAATTATGGTCATTTTTTGTAAGCATAAAACAGCATGTTTGCTTTCAAACATTCTTTGCCAAAATAATTACTTTACAGCTTACCTTCCTACATAGATGTTTAAACTATTTTCACACATTACATCTATCTCATTATCAAAATAGCTACTCTTCATAAGTACTCTTTATAGCTGTCTGAAAGCCTGCAATCAGAAGGTATTCGTCATGTAATAACTGGGTAAAAAAAATTGAAGATTTAAAAAAAAATTACTATGTGTTCTGGAAATAAGTATCATAGAGACAGGTTCTCTATAGGCTTTCACATTTGCTGAAAAAGTTATTTAACACCTTCCAGTAATTCATTAAATGGCATTGGACGATAAACTCAGATTCAATATGAATAGGATGATATCACAGAATTCAAAAGTCCATTTTTTTCCCCAATTGTTGCCAAAGTTAGCAAATGCTGCACCATGTCCGATCAAAATACCAAGTGCTTAGCCATGCAACTAAAAGCCACCGAGAGAATGTGATGGGAATAAATCAGTTCTAAGCTTGGCAAATACTAAAATGGTCACATGATAGTTTCCCCTTGTGTTCAATTTGTTGTTCAATTCACATTCGTGCTAGTTTTGCTCAGCCCACTTTCTAAAGCATCATTTTCATTGGCATCATAGGAATGGTGACTACTGCTATCATCTGTGTCAAGCTGGATGTGGTAAGTGCAAGAGTGTATTGTAAGCAAATAATTGTTGTAAAAATGTAAAAACCCTTTAAAACACTAATTCATTTTATGCATCTCATAGCCCTGGAATCAATAGCAAGTAACATATGGAGCTGATAAATACTACTTGCTATTCAATTCTGAAAGAAAAATAATGCAGAAGACAGCTATCAGTATAAGAGTAGTAACAGACTGGATGTAAATATTTAAATGGCTACCCAAAGAAGAATTTATCTTATAGCCTCAGAAAAGGACAAGAAGCAGTGGTTTTAAATTTGAGAGAAAGAGACTGAGATTTTTGTATTCAACCTATTCAAAAACAAAGAAAGCAATTCAATCTGAACATTTATTTAATTATTCATAGGATGCCTGACGTTTATGTTGTTGTTGTTGTTAGTTGCGAAGTCATGCCTGACCCATCGCGACCCCATGGACAATGTTCCTCCAGGCCTTCCTGTCCTCTACCATCCTCTGGCCTTCTAAAGAGCAGTCAGGATTGGTCTCCTCTAGGACTGACTGGTTTGAACACCTTGCAGTCCAAGGCACTCGCAGGAGTCTTCTCCAGCACCATAGTTCAAAGGCCTCAATTCTTTGGCGCTCAGCCTTTCTTATGGCCCAACTTTCACAGCCATACATTGCAACTGGGAAAACCATAGCCTTAACTATATACTTTTGTTGGCAGGGTGATGTCTCTGCTTTTTAGTATGCTGTCTAGATTTGCCATAGCTTTCCTCCCCAGGAAATTAAGTCTTTTAATTTCTTGGCTGCAGTCCCCTTCTGCAGTGATCTTGGAGCCCAGAAAAACAAAATCTATCACTACCTCCATCTCTTCCCCATCTACTCGCCAGGAATAAACAGATGTTATAGACATCCAACAAGGGCGGAAAATGAAAATATGAAACATATAGATAATTAAAATAATTTCAGCAGTTAAATGTAGAGAAATGTTTTTTTAAATTTTAAAATATTAAAAGGTACATCAAACCATAGAATCAAAAGTACCATTTTAAAAAAATCAAAGTTTTATATACTGTAGAGATATGATAGATAATTTTAATTCTTTATTTCCCCCCCACCTTTTCAACTCAGCAGATTCTTTGCTGACTTATTATGGTCTTGGGAAACACATTTTCTATATTGATATTTTTTTGTTATTTTTATATGCAGCCCATCTTGCCCAGATACATCATTCTTTACAGCTTGAGAATTGCTAGATTCTACCTCATTAACTTTATTCCTTTTAAGTGATGGATTAGTAAGTAATCAACTTTGATTTTTTGTTTGTTTGTTTTGATCTTCCTACAGGGTGACTCTGCCTATCTGTTGATCTTCAGGAACTGTTAATCCAGTAGATTAACCAGACTAGAAAATGAATTCCACAAGAAAAGCAGAACTATATAGACTTTATTGAAACTCAAAAGCCTGATTTTGCTTCAACTCTTCTCCCTTTATACTCCAGTGAAACAGGCAGGAATCTTTCTGAATTGCTTCCAGCTACTATCTTGTTTTCCAGCTCTTAAAGAAAGTTTCAACACTCTTTGCCTATGTAGCAGTTCAAGCATATTTCCATCATAATTTTCCTTATTTGCAACAGAAATTTGCTATTCTATTCCATAGTCTTTCATAGTCTCTTAAGAGTCTTTTGTTCTCATTTCTAACAGTGCAAAATATTGTCTACATATCTTGATTTTGGCTGTCACTTTTGTCTGCTTGACTTGTTAGTTTGATTCTCTTCTATTGTCAGGCCCAAGCAATAAATCAACACAAGAAGGGTTCAAGATGACTACTTTACTGCAATTCTACCTACACAAATATCCCCAAAGTACACAAATCTCCCCAAAGTGTTTGTCTTCCTTTGGGAACAGATAGATAAAGTTCCACAGAGCTTTGGGTGGAAAGATGAGTCCTGGATTTTTTGCAACTGATTCAAGTCTAACTCCCTGCTTGATTCCTCCTCCCTGCCTGGCTGGGTACTTCCCAACATCTATATTTACTTACACTGTCTGTTCATTTTGCAATTCCTTTGTTGCCTCTGATAAATCTCTACCATTTCTCGAGAGCTGAAATATGCCCATGCATTTCCTCAGTGCTCTGATTTTTTTTTTTGGGGGGGGGAGGGTTCTTCAAAAACTTGAACAGACTTTGCAAACATGAGTATACCATTCTTAGGATGAGTATAAATAGAGTACAACCATTCCAGATCATGATTGCAGATTCCCATCCCTTCATCTTCACTTTTATTTATTTCTTTTTTAAAAAATGCTTGTTTTTCCCATATCACATATCTTTAACTTAAAGGAAAATTTTGTTTAGAATTCCCCCTGTCTGACTGCTGTAGAAAACTCCTGTTATCTCCCTCTGTTCATCTGCTTAGTTAGCTTCTCCTTGCCTGTCTTATCTTCCTTCTACAGTCTCTGCCTTCTCATCAGGAAGTAGTCACTCAATTATCAAACATGGCCAATCAGCAAGTCTAAGTATACACTCCTTGCAATCAACAGGTGTTCAATTACTGTTTCACTGCTTATTGAATACTTTCCTTTGAAACTGTTTATACAAAGATTAAATGATACATTCAAAAGCTTTTGATTAATTACAGCCCTTTTCTTGAATGTGTTAAACGCTTTATAAGCAAACAATATTTTAAAAAGCAAACAATATAAGAGAAAGACCTAAAAGGTATTAGGAAATATTTTTTTTAAATGTTGTCCATTAAAAAAATATTGAATTTATCTGATTTGCATCTCTTGACTGCTTGCATGCAAGAATGGCACAACCAAGTAGCTGACATTGTGCACAAGAACATCTGCACAGAATATAGGCTAAACTTTCCCAAGTCCAGATGGGGGTTCCCATAGAATGTTATGAAATTTGAAATTGAAATTTATTTGATTTCTAGACCGCCCCTCTCCCTTACGGGACTCGGGGCGGTTTACAGCAATTTAA
>JANHFK010001774.1:147020-162135 GCA_036250565.1 Sibynophis collaris
TTGTTTGTTTATTGTTTAACAATAAACAAACAATAAACAAAGAAAGAAAAATATAGCAAAATGGCAACAGTTCTATCTATAAAATATCTACACTGACTGTTCATAGATTTTTTCAATTGAAATGAATTTCATCATGGTAAAAAACCAGATCAAGAACAAAAAATAATTGTATGTCTATAACATAATTTAGGATTACCTAAAGCATAATAGGATGATGCTAATTTTTTCAAACTCTGATCCGATGACTCTTTGTATTAAATATCATGAAAGTTGTCCAGTTTAAGTTAAGTAGCAGCAGATGCCAAGAGAGCTAAGAAATAGATTGATCCTCGACACCCTCTGAATGGACATATGCCCCAAACCTGCCAACTTATATCTAGGAACAGCTTTATGGCAAGAACAAACATTCTTCAGTGTACACAAGAAGAAAATCGAATTAAAAGATTGAGGAAGGAGATCATTGAGTAAGGAATAACATTAAAGGAAGAGATGGCTGAAGGATCTGACCTCCCTTATACTACCTGGAGGACTCTGAATAGGTTGAGAGCTGGAGTGCCTAAATATAAAACCAAAAATTTATGCTCAGGTGGAGGCTCTTAGAGCATAACAATACGTACACTAGGTGAATATGGAGAGACACAGAACCCAGCCAATCTGCTTGTATGTCAACTACTAACAGAAATGTACCGATAATGACTTATTTTTGGCCAGCGACAAAGACAAGAAGGTGGCTTCATTCTGGCAGTTTAAAGTTTGATCTAGACACAGAAGAAGTCCAACATACCTCTAAGACAGGGGTGTCAAGCTCGCGATGACACATTGTTGTCACATGACATATTGCAACTTTTAAACTGGGGGTGAGGGTGGCCAGAGTGTGATGCATTCGGCCTGCATGACGCACATTTGAAACTCCTGGTCTAAGATCACTGATACTCTCCTCATAGCCAATATCTGATTCTATGCATATTATGCTTAGTAAGGAACTTTATCCAGGGATTGAAATAGTATCAGCCACATTGATAAGCAATAATTTTCAGTGGAGAACATAAGCATTTGATTGGAATAATTTGTTGAACTTGACCTAGTCTGTTAAGGCAAAGGCTTCTGACTGAGCATTTTGTGAGATCTGCCTTCTTCAAGCCAGGGACTCTATAAATATTTTTGGGACACAATTCTCTGCATAATCAAATCTGATGAGAGTTATAGATCAAAACGTCTAAACAGCACCAGTTTAGGGAAGGCAGGTCTAAGCAAACACGCCTCATTTTAAACAGTTGGTTTTGTTTTTTAGCTTCCCTAGAGCTCTTTCTTACTCAATGTGAGAAATCTTGTACACTAAATCCCAAGCCCTCTTGACTAATTCAAAATTAACAAAACCCTATGTCAAGGTAGTTCTGATTCATACAAAGATATTAAAGTTCATAAGTTAATGCAAAGTTCTCAGCCTTAATCACACCAAGAAACTCTGTTCCCACCCATGAAGAACCGAGATAATTACCCTGCAAACAAAATCAAAGATTTTGGGTCTAGGGTAGGCAAGAAATAAGCTTCCCTGTCACCCTAGCTAAATCCCCCAGGAAACTTGCAACCCCCATCGAGTTTGCTTAAATTCCCCAAACAAGAGTTTGAAAACCCCAGCATTAAGGGATTTAAAGGTCCCAACACAACCTTTGACTGGAGGAAGGGGCAGGAATTTAGTTTTCACCAATTTCCCCTGAAAGCATCAGCTTTCATGCTGCTGGCAATAATGCCAGGTTCTTGAGATTAGCTTTTCAGAAGGCACAGAAGGAGAGAGGAATAGTAAAGATTGCCTCTTTTATGTCTTATAAAAGACATATCACGGGTGTGTGTCAGGGGTGGGTTCCACTTACATTCCCTACGGGTTCGCAACATGCGCACGTGCGCTTCATTCATGCACAGCGCATTTGCACATGCACAGAGCGTCTGATGACATTTGGGTGCATGGGCGGAGCCTCCTGCCATGCTACTACCGGTTCGCAAGATCCGGACCGAATCGGTAGCAACCCACCATTGGTGTGTGTGATGTTCTAGAACCAATTCAAGGCGTGTCCATTGCAGTGTATTGTTAACCTTGACAGTAGTCTGATTCTTCAGGACATCCTGAGAGTGTAGCATTTTAGATTGCCTGCAATCTGTGTTGCAGAGGAGCTTTCATTTAAGAGTCTTCTTAGAATCAAAATTCATTTTTGGGTAACGCTCACATAGATCAGTCAAAATGACCCAGTAAATCAGAGTTCACCCCATTAGAGAAAATGGTAAAAAGGGAAGTTGTACACACTCGACAAGGTGATTTGTCAGATACTCAATTGGTGTTCTTATTTCCATACAGAGAGAAACATCTACAGTGATATTTTTGCTAACGCCGGTTTGCATCTACCAAAATTAATTGCTGACTGCCCCCACTTATCATCCCTGATTTAACAGTCATTGCTGTAGTGAGGCCTCATTACCATAGGTTCATTACTTCTATCCTGAAATGTTACACTGCATTAACTGGTAATTAAAATTGAGCTGCACTTGTCAAGCAAATAAACAAATGTATTATCTTTGGTTCTTGCCCTTGTTTGTTTTCAAATCCAGTAATTTACAAATGGATTCATTCATTGTTGCAAATTAGCATATTGCTATCTTGCTGTGTTTTTAAGATGGAAATTTGCAAAAGAACAAAAAAACTAACCATATGGCACTATCTTTGAATTGTAATTTCTCTCTGTAAATTACGGCAAGTATGTTCTTGTCTTCAAAGATCCCTGTAATCGTTTTTTCCAAGGCTTAGTTTCTTGATTTGCACTTCTTGATTGTTTCAATAAGCATCTTAGCTGGAGCTATTGTAATATAATGATTAAAAATGATCTATGAATCAATTCCTGTTGTTTTTAATCTTGCCTCTTCCATGAACTCAACTAGGTGGTCTAGGAAAATGTGCTCTTTTTAATCTCATTTTAACTGTCTCCCCCCCCAATCTGTAATATTTTTATATCTATATCTGAATTGCCCTGAAAGGGCTAGATAATCTTAACCTCAGTGCGTTGAAAACATGATGCAAATTCATGGGTCTCAGGGATAGTATCAGGGTTGGTGGGAGAGGTCTTGATATTTTCTTGATTAGGCTGTGGTTTACTCTTAGCTTGTTTGACTGAGTTGATAGTTCCAACTACCGAGATCTCGCCCACCAACACTAATAGTAGTGTTGCCTATTAGTATATTAAATGAGAGCAAACCCCACTCCATTTTAATACTGATAATATTACCTAGTTTGGTATTGAAACGTCTGCAAGAAAACAACCAGGCTTAGAGAGCACCAAGGACCCCACAGTTCAACTACAAATATTCTCTTCCAAATATATTTTTGCACAAGCTGAAAACTAGCCAACTATATCTTTCTTACAAAAATGGAAGAATTGGAAAAAAAACTTAGCATTTCTGGATTGCATACAATTAATAATTCAGCACAAGATTTCATCTTATGTAGTATCATTTTATGGACTTTACCTATCAGATAATGCTAACAAAATGGCTCTAAAGGTTATAAGCTATTGTAACTTAAGTGTGACACTCTCAGATGCAATATACATTCTAAATTACAGGTTAGTGACCGTTCAAAGTTACAATGGCCCTGAAAAATGGGACTTATGACCATTTTTCAAAGTTATGACCTTTGCAGCATTCCAATGATCATGTGATCAAAACTCAGATGCTAGCAGTTGGTTCATATTTATGACTGTTGCTGTATCCCACGGTCATGTGATCACTTTTTGCGACCTTCTGACAAGCAAAGTCAACGGGGAAGCCATTCACTTATTAAGTGAATAAGTTCACTTAGTAAGTTCACTTCATTCACTTAACTTATTAAGGGTTATTAACTTATCAACTGCAATGATTCACTTATTAACAATGAGGCAAGAGAGGTTGTAAAATGGGTCAAAACTCACTTAACGACAGAAGTTTTGGGCTCAATTGTGGTCATAGGTCGAGGACTATTAGTAGTTTTCCCCCCAAGTTGATAAACACTTGGATCCTCAGAAGAGTATATGGTGTAATACTGTATCTGTTACAGATTAGGCTGGGATTATTGTTCCAGCTGTTTTGTAAAGATTGTGTATATATATTTCTTTTCAGGAATCCTCACATTGTATTGAACATCGATCTTGCTCCTACAATTCTAGATATTGCTGGCCTGGACATTCCACCTGACATGGATGGGAAATCCATACTAAAACTTCTGGATTCTGAAAGATTGGTCAATAGGTAAGGGTGGAAACATATGCAGTACACTTACATATCCTGCAGTTATGGGAACACTGGTTTTGATTATTAAATAGAGCATTATGGAACATTTGGTTCTATTTTGTAGGTCTACATTGGGAAAATATTTTGTGAATTTTTCAGGGAAAAGTATTTCCATATATTACAGATTTCGAGTAAAAGTCCCTTGTGGTTTTTTTTTAATATCGGTGCTATTTGTGTTACATAGAAATTGTTAGGGGAAAAGAGACACATACATATAAAAAATTCTTCCACTTAGTATCTCTGCTGTTTTTAATCTGTCTCTCTTATCCTGATGCAGGGGGCAAAGTTTTAAGAATTTTTATGTGGTCTGGGGGCATGGGTGGGAAGCAGTTTCTCTTTTTCTCAATTTGATACCACTCTAAGTGGAATAACCAAGGTCAACTGAATGAGGTTTTCACCCTTTTTTTTATATACAATCAAAGCCTATCCTTCCTATTCTGAAAATTTCTGAAAATTTCTATTCCTGCTTCACTATTCTAAAGTGCTTCACTGTTCTAAAGTCTCTGGATATTTTACAGACCTAACAAGTAGTAGGAGAGATATGAGGAATCCTATACTAAAACTAATGTCCACAATAAATATTTGTGATGGATGGATGAATGGACAGATGGACAGACAATAGGCAGGCAGGCAGGCAGAAACTATTGGTAATAAACGATGTTCTGAAGTGATTTGTCTTAATCATCTTAATCATCAATAGGCTGATATTTGCCTAACAGCAAATAGCTGTTGCTGTTATCCAAAGATTAATAATGAAGCATATGTGCTTACCAAGGTACTGTTGGTTTCAAAGTAGCATTCACAATGTTCACAATTACACATAATTGTTAAACAACAGAAATCTTGCACATTTGTCAGATTATACAAGATTTCAGTGTGTAAAGTTTGTACTAATCATAGTTAAATATGATTCAATCAAACCTATGTTTCAGTTTTTCCAGATTCCATTTGAAAAAGAAAATGAAGGTTTGGAGAGATTCGTTTTTGGTGGAGCGAGGGTAAGTAGTTTTGGAATTTGCTTTCTTTTATTTTTTTAGAGACTTCATTGCTCAAAGCACAAGTTGCTAGAATTATTGCAGTTGAAGCCAGTTGTTTCTCTTAAATGATGTAATTTCTTCAGCAATATTATGTTTTTCCTTTGGGAAGTTGCTTTAATAACAAAAATGAATTTATTAGTAGATTCATTCTTACTGGAATTGTTACACAGTAAGAACACATACAGGTGAATATGATCAGCATAATATCTCAGATAATTGTTTTTTTTTTAATGTGATAGATAGTTCTCTGCCATTGTTAATGAAATCAGTCAATTGTAAAAACTAGAGACCGAATCATACTATCTAGTTGAGCAATTTCCTTCCTGTTTCTGCAGGATTTCCAAAGGCATTCTTCCTGAATTTTAGTTCTTCAGTAGTTGCTGCTTAGTATAAACATTGTCTTTAAAACTTCAGGCTACGTTAATCTGTTATAGTCAATAGCCGCTGATAGCCAAAGAAAATACATGTAGTCCTCAACTTACAACAGTTCATTTAGTGACCGTTCAAAGTTATAGAAGCACTGAAAAAAGTGACTTATGACCATTTTTCACACTTACGACCACTGCAGCATCCCCATAGTTATGAGATCAAACTTCAGACGCTTGGCAACGTCTGAATTATTATAATAATTGCAGAGTCCCAGGGTCATGTGTTCAACTTTTGTAACCTTCTGATTAGCAAAGTCAATGGGGAAGCCAGATTAATTTAACAACCCTGTTACTAACTTAACAACTGCAATGATTCACTTAACAACTGTGGCAAGAAAGGTTGTAAAATGGAGTAAAGCTCACTTAACAAATGTCTCGCTTAGCAACAGAAATTTTGGCCTCAATTGAGGCTATAAATTGAGGACTACCTGTATATATAGATATATATAGATAACCTTGGTTTTTAGATATTCTCTAAAACAGGGATATCAAAATCGCGATGACACGTCATCACATGACATATTGCAACTTTCCCCCCTCTTCATTAAAACGGGGGTGGGCGTGGCCAATGTGTGACCTATCCGGCCCATGGGCCACGAGTTTGACACGCCTGCTCTAGGAAGACTACAATTCAGAATCAGTTCCTCAAAATTGGCAAGGGACTATATAGAGATTTTTTTGATAAATTCAAAATAAATTTGGGCTTAATCGTGGTCATAAATTGATCTAATTTACACCAAATTATTCATTATATTTGTCCATAATTTTCTATGTTTGCAAATTATCCTTGCTTCCACCCTGTCCTTACACTACTTCACTCAGTTAATGACAGTAATTGGGGCTGGAATTTCCCTCACTAATCAGTCCTAAAGCATGGCATCAGACATGACTACACTGCTTAGCAATGGTGGTTCTGGCACTTCCAGTTGCCAACTTTAAGGACTGGTCATAAGTCCTATTTGTTCAGCGCCATCATCAGTTAAACAATTGCTGAACCAGTGGTTATTAACCAAGGACAATCTGTAATTGCCTTTTATTCTTTCAACTTCCACAATTCTTTTTTGAGAATTTCAGCAGTTCCAGGCAACCAACACTTTTTTGGTATGGTTTTATTTTCAAGCCATTTAATCTTCCCTTAGATATTTGTTTTATGTTCAGTTTTCATCCTCTCTTGTTATGTGTCCATACTACAGCAGTGTGCTTTTTTCATGTTAGTAAATCATTTTTGTGTTTCAGTCCAAAATCATTTATCACCTATTCACTCTTAGCGCCATGCCTTCTGATTTCATCAGATGGAGTATCTAAATACCATATTTCCACTACATTCAACTTATTATTAAATTTGTGACAGTATATCAATACCTGGCAAAAGTATCAGTTCCCTATGCTATTCATTCATGAAAACGCATTATATAAGCGATAGAGATTAGTGTGTACAAGAATAGTGATTCCATGAAAACATAGAAGAGGCAAAAACTTTAATACTGAATACAGAATTCAATCCAATTCATGATTATGATTGGCAGATTTCAGTGTTGTACTTTTCTGACCAACCATTATAAATTGTATAAGGTTTTTTTTAAGTTCTATATTACAAAAATTAAGAGAAGTATTCTCCATTCAAATAATGGAATTCAGCTTTATTTTATATAGTGTGCTAAGAAGCATGCACGAGAGACAGTGAGATCAAGAAATAAGAATATGAATAATCAAGTAGCTAATGTTGTTCAATAGCTTTTTCTAGCAGAAAGATTGCATAGTATTGTACAGTATTATAATTGAGTATGGTGGTTTTCAATTACTGGTGGGTTCCTACCAGTTTGCTCCTGATCTTGTGAACCGGTAGTAGCAGCAGCGGGAGGCTCCGCCCTCCCGCCCAGATGTCATCATGGATGCTCTGCGCATGTGCAGAAGCTTCAGTGCATGTGCAGAAGCACTGCACGCTCCCATTGCAAACTGGTAGCAAAGGTAAGTGGAACCCACCCCTGTTCTCAACCTTCTCTCATGGATTCCCCCTAAATGCCTTTTGTGGCCAAGACTTAACTCAAGATTTAAATCATAATATTTCTTCAAGCCTATGCGGATTTCCTGTGATGACAATGCGGGCCCCTCAGGGGTCCACAGACCACTGGTTGAGAACCACCGGTATAGTAGGTACACATTAATCCAAATGTGTGAATTAGCTTGTGTCAATTTCATCATTGTTTTTACATTTTTAAGGCACCTGTATTTCCAAATGCAAAAAAAGCATCTCTTTTTTTTTTTCCAGTAAGCTGTTGCACAAAAGAGACAATGAAAAAATGGATGCTCAAGAAGAAAATTTTTTGCCCAAATACCAACGAGTGAAAGATCTCTGCCAGCGAGCTGAATATCAAACTGCTTGTGAACAACTTGGACAGGTGAGAAACCATTTGTCAAAAGTATTCAGGTGCCTTGCATCTTGAGACTGCAGTATCATAACAAAGGCTCAGAAATCCCTTCTTCTGATTTTCCAGGTGGCAACTGGCAGAGTTAACAGGGTAATGTTTCCTTCCGTTTATGTTGCAGTAGCAGGAAAGGTATTCGAGAGTAGGGTGTGGAATTTGAGCGAACACTAAGAAATATTCCCCCTCTTTTTAAAATTTTCTTTCAGCTAAACAACCTTTCATATAATTTATCATTTGGAAATTCCAGAGGTGGTGAAAAGTAAAAGAAAATGTGAGACTATTGCTTTGTCTCTTTAAAAACAGAATAACAGAGTTAGAAGGGACCTTGAGGATCTTCTAGTCCAACCCCCTGGTCAAGCAGGAGACCGGCCTATACCATTTCAGATAAATGATTATCCAATCTCTTCTTAAAAGCCGCCAGTGATGGAGAACCCACATCTTCTGAAAGCAAGCCCTTCCCCTGGTTAATTGTTCTAACTGTCAGGAAATTTCTCCTTATTTGTCTAAAAAATGTGCAAAAGTTGTGCTGTTCATTCCTAGGATATGCCAGTTTTCTTGAGAAGGTTCTCTATTTCTCTGAGGTTATAGCAATACCAATCCAGCCATTCCGGGAAAGTTAATTCTTTCCTAGGGATCACTTCTGCTTCAAAATTTTGAAAATTTTGCCAAGAAAACTGCAGGGAGGTGTCTAAGGCAGTCACTGGGAGTCAACGCTGACTTGAAGCCCACCCCTCAAAAAAAATTGTTGGATCTCTCCTCTTTTTATATAAATATTTCTTCCGAAATCAGGTAATACAAAAGTAATATAAAGAAATAAAAGCTGATTTAATTTTTCGTTTTATGACACAACTAAATATTAAGAGGCTACAAGAGCCTCCCCACTAGCTCAAAAATATCACTTTTACACTTCTTTTTACTCTCAACTGATGCCATTGGTTTTTTCCCCCCTACCATCTCTCTATGTTGGTACTTTTATAGAGAAAGAAAAACATCTCATTAGCTTTTTCCCTTTCCTGCAGTTTTCTATTGTGCAGCAAGATCTAGAAAAATATTTTAAAGACCATGACTAATCCTTCAGATGACTCTTTGTAAATGGTTATTTTAGCCCTGCTTTATCCCCTGATTATTACAGGCTGCTTGAAGTAAGCAGCTTTCCAAACAACATTATACATACCTTTTGCCCTTTCTCTTTCTTGTTTTGAAAGAGGTAATAAAGTCTTTCTGCAGTGTCTACAGAAAGTGAATAGCTACCCATAAATTCCATTGGCTGTACTGCTAGTAGAGAAGAAATGATGAAATTGCTGTCGCCTGTGTGTTTGTTGTCAAGGAACCAAAGAATAGTTTGAAGCATTTCGGCATGAATTGGTTTGGGCACTGCAGCATAGGATAAAACTGAGCAACAAAGAACATAACAGAACTTGCAGGCATCGAGTTGATTAATCAAAGCACATTTCCAAATAGTCACCATTCCCATCATTCATTGAGTCACTGTCCTACACCTGTTGCTGTGTCTAGACAATCAATGTCTAGGCGGGGGGAAATGTGTCAGGAGACAAAAACTGTTTTTACAGTATATTTGTACAAAATGAACCAAATCTGTGAGCGGTAGGTACCTTCTAATGAATGTGTGTTACTGTTCTTTCCATATATAGTGTTATCTCATTCGTTGTGTTAAAAATGTGTGCCAAATACAAGCTGTTGATATACAAGACTGTTTTCATACTAAACTAAACTCTGAATTCCATAATGTAATGTTGGGTCTTCTCAGTTCTAAATCCTATTCTAAATCCTTTGTATACAGAACACTTGCTAATCGGGATGAGCTCCAATCTGTTCATTCATTCAGACATTTATAAATAACTCTATATGTGCATCGATCATGTAGTTTCTGATGATACATTTTGTACCTAAAGCCAGTTTGGAAATGTTCATATAATTCTTTATTTTTACATGGAATAACCTTTCACAGGCATTTCAGATGGATACAGGTAAATCAGGATAGAAGTAGTTGCTACACTAAATCAACCAGGAGGTTGCATATAGCTCATGAGTTGCTCACTTATTCTCTGTAGGAATTATCTTCCATCCAGTGCTACTTAAGTGTTTATATGTTATATTAATTATTCTGTATCTATTTTGATCTCTTGTTTCTGTGGATACAAAGATAATATATGCTCAGGTTTGAAATCATTACAGTCCTTGACTTAAAATCACAGTTGGCACCAGAATTTCTGGTGCTAAACAAGGAACTGATTTTACCACCTTTTTTGCCACAATTGTTAAGTGCATCATCTGCCGTTGTTAAATGAATTATGTGGCCATTAAGCAAATCCAGTTTCCCGCATTGATTTCGCTTGTCAGAAGTCCACTGGAAAGTTCACAAACGGTGATTGCATGACCCCAGGACCCGGCAAGTTTTGAAAATACATGCTGGTTGCAAATTGCCTGAATTTTGCTCACGGGACTATAAGAATGCTGGGAAAGTCATAAGGACCAGTTGTAAATCACTCCTTTTCAGTGTTGTTATGACTTCGGTCATTAAACAAAAGGTCGTAAGGTGAGAACTACCTGTATCTCAAAAGAGAAGTCATATTTTTGTCCCTGCTGCTTCTCATCTGAAACCTGTAGAGCAAAAGGAAATGTGCTTCTTATGATTCTTTTTAAAACACACTGAGCCTTGATTCTTTTAGATAAGTTCTACCTATTGTGGAAGCCAGTGGTGAAATCCAAATATTTTTACTACCTGTTCTGTGGGCGTGGCTTGGTGGGCATGGCAGGGTAAGGATACTGCAAAATCTCCATTCCTACCTCACTCAAGGGGAAGGATACTGCAAAATCCCCATTCCCACCCTACTCTGGGGCTAGCCAGAGGTGGTATTTGCCAATTCTCCGAACTATTCAAAATTTCTGCTACTGGTTCTCTAGAACCTGCTGGATTTCACCCCTGGTGGAAGCATAATGTTAAGTCCCTTGTGTACTGTGCTGTTAGCTTGAATAGTAAAATTATGTGGGAATACTATGTTAGCAATATATTTTAAATATATTGTCCCTTTACTTTCAAAATCATTATTTATATATTTACTTATATTGACTGGATTCAGGAGATCCTGATTTATAGCCTCAGATGAAAAATTTAATAACTAAAATAAAGTGACTTAAAATGGCGATGATTGAAAGAGATAATATTATTTCCTAATATCCAGAAGAATTACTTTTTAATTCATGTATGAATTATATGTCTTAAAATTATTTAATAGCTCTCTCACACACAAATACCTTTGTTTTTAGTGCTGTAAAGCCTAGCATACAAATATTGCAGCATTATGTCTATGAGATAACTATGTTCTTTTTTAAAAAAGAAACCAATTTCACTAGCAGCACTGCTGTGTGACAGGTTCTTAGAAACATGGCTAGCTGAGCCTCATGTGAATTTTAAAGCCAACACATTTGGGAGCAGCAGACTGTGGGAGGCAATTCTAGTATTTCATTAGATTTCAGTCAGAACATTTATATAGCATTGTAATGTTTATACAGATTTGCTTGTTCAGATAACATCTGTTCAGTTGAAAACTTTTAGAAGAGAATTTTGTCTGGTATATAAGAGTAATTTTGTTATTTATTTACCTAAATAATTTTTGTAGCTGCTTTATGCACCAACGTAATCCTAGGCAGCGTACGAAAGTTAAAATAAACAAAACCATATGATATCACACACTTAAAAAACAACAACCCATAACCATTTCAGATCAAGATGTAATGAAACATTCAGCCAATGAGCATCACTTAACTTCACAGCTCAGTGTTTAAAGCTTTATGAAAGGCGAGCAAAGCTAGGGCCATAAATCATGAAATACTGAAATAAGAATAAACCACTCTCCAAAATTATATCTATTTATTCCTTCTTTCTGTTTTGTTGTTGCTCAGTTACTATGTCATGCCTGACTCTTCACGACCCCCATGGACCATAGCATGCCAGCCCACCGCCACTGTCCTCCACTGTCTCCCTGAGTCTACCCAAACTCATGCCCACTGCATTGATGATACTTTCTTTCTGATGTCTTGTAGCATTTTCTCTGCGCCAAAAGTGGGGCATGATCAGAGCCAGACTGTGTTAGACTAATACATCAAATTTCATGAAAAACAAAGTCATGTTATTGTGCAAACTTTCTTAACTGGGCTTGAATACTAAAACTAATATACAAAATACTCTCAGTGGAACAGAAAGCAATTCTGAAATCAGGTGTAAAAAACTCTTAGCTGCAAGCTTAATCCAGCCTTCATGACCCCCAAATTCCTCCTTCCTTCCGCTTTTTATTCTTACAATTGTTGAAGACAAGAGCTTCGTTTACAAGTTCTGCTCCAGTGACTGCTAATATTATTTTGTCTTTCTACTTTAAACCCAATAGGAAAGATACCAATTCATGGAATTGAGACACATCTTACTATTGGCGTGTTATCATCTAGCCTAACAGGAGGGATGAGCCACAGAATTCAACCCTCAGACATGCTTCAACTCCCAATCCTGTCTGACTACTCTTATATGTTATCTCATTGTACATAACCTCTCTTATTTTTATAATAGTTTTCAGTGTAATGAATCTTCCTTATACCCACTCACTAAATACCATCACTAAAAACTTCAAATGAAAATTGAAGTCAATTGACAAGTCATTTATTATATTGTAAGTAGTATAATTTTCTAGGAAATATTTAAGCAACTTCTATGGCTGTAACTTACAAGAAAAGGGTACTTCTCGTTTAGTGATCATTCGCAGTTATGATAGTGAGGAAAAAGTAACTTTACAACCAATCCTTGCATTTACAACCTTCACAGGTCTGCAAAGAAAAGCTAAAATAAGATCATAAGCACAGTTGCGGTTTCAATTAGTAACTGCTTCACTTCACTGCCAGTTCCAATTGTGTTTGTTAAAAAAGGACTCCCTCTAGATAAAATACTATTGAACATTTTTTCTCTTCCTATGATTAGGTTTCCATTATTTAAAACCAATTTCACTTCACTTAATAACCAAGTTGTGAATCCCAATTGTGGTTGCTAACAAGGACTACTTGTACTAATGAGTGGCTGATTGTAATCAATAGTTTTATCCTTTTAAACATGAAAGGTTATTTTCAGTAAATCAAAGATTTGTTTCTGTATGAGATCAGAAGTTCCAGTAAATCCCATTGGTCCTAATAATTCCTATTCAAGGTAACAACTGAAAGCCCTGTGCTTTGATTTATCCTTCAGAAGTCTCTGATGCTCGTTCCAAGCTCTTTTGCAGTTTGTGGGCAGTTCTAGCTGGATTCAGTCAACTATTGACATTCTTCCCATCAACAGTGTGTGTGTGTGTGTTGTGTGTAACAAGCCATTAATTATGTTCTGAGAAATCTGAAGAGGGAGCATGATTTTCCAGAATAGAAAATACGATGAATAATCCTCTTGAGAATGACTGTTTTACTCAAACTATGTCAAGCATTTTGAAGTATTTTTTCCTGCTTTCCTCCAATGAAATGTTCACTGTACTTTGGAGATTTGTCTCTTTGATTAGTTTTTAATCCCCACCCCCCAAAATGAGTTTTGTGGCACGTTAAATGCCAGCAGATCTATTTTGATAAAAGTATTTATATAGAATTGTAGGACAGTTATAGCTTGTCATATCGTAACATTTATTCTCAGATACCAAATACATGCAAACAGTAGCTTGTGTGCACATAAACAACACACACAGATATAACCACAAACATACAAACGGAAGAAGGAAAATAATCATGAACCGTGAGGCTAAATAACTGTGTGCCATTGTGCCATTTTGATACAATGTTCAAATTAAGGGACCCAATTTCCCTTAATTTTGCTATGGCAATTTAATACCTCGTATTAGAATATGTGTGATTAATGTTTCCAGTTATTGTTATTATAGTGATCACTATGCATTTGAGTATTGTATAAACATGCTATAGATCAGGCTTTTTCAATTTAATGGGTCTTTGGCTTCTGTGGGTGATATTTTTGTTCTGGGTATGTGTCTATATGTGGGATTTGTTCAGTTAGAGTGATTTACTTTTCAGAAAGTATTCATAGAATTGGCTAGAAATCTTTTATTGTATCATAACCAACATATGTCATTTTGGTGCCATTAGATCAGGCTCAATTATAGGTGACTGCTAGAAGAAACATTTACTATCTCCATTTATAATAGTAACAGTATAATAAGTTGGAAGGGACTTCAGAGGTATTCCTGCTCAAGCAGGAGACCTTCTGTCATTCCAGACAAAAATTGTCCAATCTCTTCTCAAAACCTCTAGTGATTAACAACTTCAACTTCTGGAAGCACGCCATTCTACTGATTAATTGTGGTCATTGTCAAGAAAGTTCTTATTTCTAGGTTGGATCTCTGTTAAGCTTCCAACCATTACTTCTTGTCCTGCTTTGGAGAATAGATTGACCGCATTGTCAGCTGTGCCTCCTTTCAAAACTCAAGAAAGAACAACCCCAACTCCATATTTATAGAGAAAGATACTTTTACTGAGTATGAACTTAATGCTACAGAAAGAAAGCAGGAACTGAGATATTAGGTGCCAAAAACAAACATAGCAAGCATCCCCAAATCCCTCCCCCAAGGGACCCCAGGCTGAGTGTCCAATCCTCAGCCCCCCAAGTGATCATGTGAGGTGCATCTTCGGATTTCTCCATCCCTCTAGTATGCAGGAATGGTTAATCTTGAAGCCGCACTCCTCCTCTAACCAGCTGCACCAATATCGGTGAGAAAATACTCCCCCTTCACACCCTTCTTACAAGACGGCTCCAGCTACTTCCCCCCCATGTGCCCATGCTTCCCCTCCCCCCGTTTCCATGATAGCCAATAGCAAGCAAGCAGCATAGAGGCTGACATGCATCTTCTCTGTGACCTCG
>JANHFK010001774.1:178302-189937 GCA_036250565.1 Sibynophis collaris
CCTACTTTTCCCCTAAAGCTATGATTCACCTGGCTAAGCCTCAGGTGGAGATTTAGAATCCCAGGTTAGTGAATAATTCTGTTGTACTCTGTGAATCCTGTGAATAAGGCAACAGGCCCATCACTCCTAAATGCTGAGCTAACAGTGCAAAATTGTGACTCCTTTTTATGAATTATTAGAAATGGAACTCAAACAAGAAATAGTGGACATATATATTTCTATATGAATCAATACTCTTATCCTACCCAATGCTGCCGAGCCTGAGAAGCCAGGATAAAGCCCTCCAGGGAGGTTTCCAATAAGCCATCTTTAAGTGAGCTTAAAACTGCTGGCAATTTCTGGGAATTGAAAGGGAGAATTTCAAATTGGAGAAGTTCCTGGGGTTTTACGACCAGAGGGAAGAGGAATTGCCATCTAGAGTTTCACTCAAATGGGTATATTGTAAAAGGGAAAGCAAGAGAAATAGAATACAACAAAGCTTGAAACTGCGTTTAAGGGTTTAAGGAGCAGGGATTTCGCTGGCTTAATAAGAAAAAGAAAGTTGAAATAAACAACAACTAGAGATGAGAAATATGGAGTAATAGTCTTCAATTGCTGTTTTTCAGAATTCTCTAGATGGGAAAGCAGTTTCAAAGGAAATCAAAAGCAAAAGCCACCATAAAACATTAATAAAAGTTCTGTGGCTCTTTAGATTGCATGAAACATTCACGTTGAGCATCATTTATTTTCACTTTTCTAGCTTTCTGAACTTTTGCTGCCATCACATGGCAAGAATGTAGAAATAAACCATTTCAGTAAAAAGGAGTTCTATAAGAACATACACTAAAAACTATTTGATTACTTTCTTAAATTTAGGCCATATAAAATCTTCATTCAAGATCTTCTGTAGGGCAACTCATAATCCTACAGCAATAAATATTGCAGCAGGCGTGTATCAGCTCTGTAACTCTACATGTCATAGTTAGCTGGAAGGTAATTTATGCCAGGAAAAGCTAGTTCAAAGTTAATTTAGTTTTTTTAAAACCTACCAAACATAATAAAATAGAATTATTCTCAGCTGTCATATAAAATAATATACATTTTTGCAGTGTCATTTCCCTTGACTTTTATATTTATTTATTCATCCAACCATCCATTCAGTTTTAGTTGGTTGTGATTGGTCATTCTTAGTAAGTTACAATAATTTTTCCCCATAAATTTTCAATACAATGTCAACGGTATATTCAAAAGTATGTTGTCAAAAATTAAAATCATAACATATGAAAAATATAAAAATATATCTAAGAAAACGATGTGCCCCCATTATAACAAAAGGTATGTTTCCCATAAGGAATGGGAATAGTATTACATTGATAATAAAATTTGGTTTATGTATGTAGGAATTGATTATTTTTCATAGAATTAGATCACGGTCTGAAAAAAAATATTATTTTTGAAAATAAAGAATTCTTCCATTTCTGACTTAACCAATTTTTTCAGCAATAAATTTTCTCTCAGTCCATATCTGACCTGCTAAATACACATACATTATGTTGTTCATTTCTCATGTAGAATACAAAACAAGCTACATTCGAAGTCGTTCGATTCGCTCAGTGTCTGTTGAGCTTGATGGGAAGGTGTATAATTTGGATTTGGAGGATGGCTATCAACCTGTTTTACCATGGAATGTCACAAAAAAGCCCAAAAATAGTCAAGAATCAGGAGGAGGAGGAGAAGTTGATGATGCTAAGGATATGGAGGAATACAGTGGCACTGGCAGTATTTTAGAGAACACAGCACCAAACTTAATAAAAGTGACACACCGGTAAGTCTTTGAAAAGATGAATTAGTAGGTTGTGATTTTTATTATTTATATACTTGAATTCAACATTATATGTACATACAAACATATATAGTTCTATGTATCAGGATCGTTTTATCTATCGGGGACATTAGTACATTGCATCATAAACAAGAAAGGAGGAAAAATTGCAAGTTACAGCTCTAGTAGTAAAGAATATAGGTAGCTCAGGATTGAACTGTTGGGTTGTTGGTGTTCTCTGAGTGTAATGGCTAGTCTAGTGGAAAGAAGGACCAGGGGAGATATAATAGCAGTGTTCCAATATTTGAGGGGCTGCCATAGAGAGGAGGGGGTCAAGTTATTTTCCAAAGCACCTGAAGGCCAGACAAGGAATAATGGATGGAAACTGATCAAGGAGAGATTCAACCTAAAAATAAAGAGAAATTTTCTGACAGTGAGACCAGTCAATCAATGGAACAGCTTGCCTTCAGAAGTTGTGGGAGCTTCATCACTGGAAGCTTTCAAGAAGAGACTGGACAATCATTTGTCAGAAATTGTGTAGGGTCTCCTGTTTGGATTTGGGGTTGGACTAGAAGACCTACAAGGTCCCTTACAACTCTGTTAATCTGTTAAGTAAGAAAGCTATCCTAATCAAGGAAGAAACCATACCTCAATCAAGGCTACCTATAAACAACCAGGACATTCTATTCTTTGATGCATATTACCTAGCCTGGTGAAGAAAAAAAACATGCTTGAAGAACACCAAGAGCCCTAGAGAGGAAGGGCTCTCCTAGAGAGGAAGAGCCCATGCTTCTTTTCTGCTTTAATATATGGGAATAAACAAGCAAAACCTTCAATGATCGGGGCCTTGATTAGGCAAAGGGCCTTATGCGGATTAATGAAATGGTGGACTATGTCGTTGGACATGTATATGAACAGAAGGGTCTCCAAACATGACAGAAGCCTTCATCATGTAGTGGATAGACAATGGCTAAGATGATGATGATGATGATGATGATACAAGCAAAACACTAGGCTTAACCCAATTAGCTACAGTAGGTCAGTGATGGTGAACCTTTTAGACACCAAGTGCCCAAATTGTGCATGTGCACATGCCGAACTGAAAGGTGTAAGCGCACATGTGCATGCGTGTGCCATAGGTTCACCATCATGGAGCTAGGTGTATATTTCCTTAACTGCATTGTATAATCCCCATAGTAAGTGGGCTTCAATATCCAACAAATAAGGTCCTATTTGTATCCGCTTAAGAATTAAACATACTACAACATACACTATATAAGCTTTAAAGTTTTCCATACAGTTGTGACAGGAACGTCTGTTGCTAAGTAATATAGTGAGTCATCAGGTGACCAATTTTACGACCTTTTTTGCTACGTTCATTAAGCAAATTTGGCTTCCCCTATTGACTTTGCTTATTGGAATCTGGCTGGGAAACTCACATGGCATTTACGTGATGCTGGGATGCTGCCACCGCTGTAAATGCAGACTGGTTGCCAAGCACCAAATTATGGTCAATGACTGCAGAAATGCTGCGACGATTGTAAGTGAGAGGCACTTTTTTTTCAATGCCGTCATAGTTTCAAACTGTTACTAAATGAATGGGCGTAAGTAGAGAACCACCTGTAGAATGGCTACACCTAAGAACAAGGTTGCCTAATACATTCTGGAAATCTGACCGATGATAGCAGCCAATCCACACTCGAGATCACACACATGTCTAAGTGCCAGTGTTTGTGTTTATACTTAGGCTTCTCAACCATTAGTAAGCTTTTACTTTTTTGTTTTCAAAAAATGTTTATAGTAATTTTTTCCTCCAAGTAATTCAAGACAGCAGCCTTGATTTTTCCCTACTGACATTTCAGCCTCACAACAAACTTCAGTTTCCATTGCACAGATTGTTTACTCTTGGTTGCAGTTGGGGAGTTGCCCCTGTTTCTTTCCTAGAGTGACATTAGCTCAGCTAGCTCAAAAAACCCTGATTTTCATGAAAGTAATGCTGTCTGTTTCCATCAGCTAGTCATTGCCTCCAGTATAATGACCTTTTTCTTTTCTTTTTTTGAACAGATGCTACATTTTAGAGAATGACACTGTTCAATGTGACACAGACTTATATAAATCATTGCAAGCCTGGAAGGACCATAAGCTTCATATAGACCACGAGGTTAGTGTTGATGGCCATGTGACTCACCATTTGAATCACATTTCCAAATTCCAAGGAACCTTGAGTGGACTTTTTTGTCAGGCAAGATCTCAGTGTTGTCGTCTTGTCAACACACACACACACCCCTTCCAAAGAGATACATGTTTAATGAAAGCAAGGCCGAATGTTAAATAGTCTTGATACCAGCTTTGGCTGATATCTGGATCAACTTTGAAATGAGAATGACTTAGTACAGAGTTGCTTTTTGATGATCGGTTTAGCAGTCTGTGATTCGTACATGCAGGAACGCCTCCTGCAACCGAATCTCTCCCAGATGCCAGTACGGGCCCACAGAGCAGGCCTCCTGAGGGTCCCGGCGGGGAAACAATGCCGGCGGGCAACCCCAAGGGGGAGAGCCTTCTCTGTGGTGGCCCCCACCCTATGGAATGACCTACCCCCCGAGTTGAGAACTATAGCGGACCTACGCCTCTTCCGCCGGGCTTTGAAAACCCATCTATTTCGATCGGCAGGCCTTGGATAACACTACACGAAAGCTCTCGGAACCACTTCGCTTGGGATAGAATTAAATATGGGGTTTTTAATAGATAATAACTAGGGGTTTTTAAATGGGGTTTTTAAGGGGGTTATACAGTGCATTTAATTGGTTTTTAATATGTTTTAAATTTTGTATTGCATGTTTTTAAACTCATTGTAAAGCGCCCCGAGTCCCGCAAGGGAGAGGGGCGGTCTATAAATTTGAATAAATTAAATTAAATTAAATTCAGGCAATTATGCTGACCAAACTAGGCTGCATATAATAGTTCCCTTTTATTCCTGGAAGAATTAAAACAGAGGTGAACATCTTCTTAACACAGTTTTCCTTAAATGAAGCCATAATCATCAGTTCTTCCTTTTGCCACATTCTGCATTGCCCTAAGGAATCTTAATCCTCTGGGTATGAATTTAGGGGTAGAGGAAGCCAGAGGACATGAAAAATATTTCTGCTTGTGGAGGCCTCTGCTCAGCCCCAAATCCTTCTGAAAATAAAAGGACATTGTTGAAGCTAAATTAATATCCTTAATTACATAATGCACTAAAAGGGCAGCACAGAGAACATGTGGATAAGAAGTTTCAGAATAACTGGACATAAAATTATGCATTAACAGTATGTTAAAGACTCATAATTGTTTTTCCTATTTTCCTCTTGCCCTCAAAGTACACATATAAACATACAGTACCTACAATGGGTAGTCTTTGACAATTAAGAGATTGACAGAAATGCACATCATTTTCCCCAGATTTTTTAAAAATTAATTTTCCCATAGATCATTGAACTCACGTGATACATGATTCATGGGAATTACTTGTTGATCAATTAAAATAACCCCTAACTTTAAACAAATAATAAAACTTATAGTGAGTCATCTTATAGTTTGGAAAAAACCACATTCATTCCAAAAAAAAAATCAGTTTACTTGTACATGCTAGTATAAATTGCCCTGCCTTGGCTCCATCTCATTGCCTGCCAAGGTTTTCTTGTAAATAAAGAAAACTGGTGGATTTTTTTCCTCTTTCACCTCTGCGATAATTACAGCAGTTAGGTATTCTTCCTCCAAAAGTCAAGATGTTCCTTGCTAGAAAATGTCCTTGCTGCTTATTCCAAATTTCCATCAGTGAACTGTGTAGATAACGCGATACATGTTAATTGTCGTAATCATCTGTATTTCTGGCTAAAATTTGGAATTTTAGCATAAACTCTCCTTTTAAAAAAAAACCATGTTAAAATACAATAATTGGTATACAGAGAGGTTTTGAAGAAAGGAATTTAATGCCTAGTATATAGACAAGATGAATGATAGAAACGAAATCAATCAATTTTGCATCCATCCATTTGTTCTTATTTTTTTATTATTAGATTGAAACTCTACAAAACAAAATTAAAAACCTGAGAGAGGTAAGAGGTCATCTAAAGAAGAAGCGACCAGAGGAATGTGATTGTAACAAGATAAGGTACTTTGTCTTTGGAGCCAGAAACTCTAGTAAGCAGGAAGTGGTTATGAATTTAGGCAGTGGGATATAAGACACAAGACTATTTAGCAAACACAGCCATCCTCTTATTAAAGTCAGAAACTCCAATGTCTTCATAATCCCAGTGCCTTATTGTGTCCAGTCCTGCAAGGCAGAAAAGAAAACCAAGAAACGTTCATGTCTCATCACACTCTTCTATTAAAAACAAAAATAACATTTCAGGCCAGTTCCTCTTACCTTGACATAGCTAACAGCCTACTGTCTTTTGGGAGATCTTTCCAAATTTGAAATTTTCTGACCTTGGAAAATACAAATTAAAGATGTTCAACCTCTTTGGAATACACATGCCCCTGGGATTTGTACCTACTGCTTTTTAAATTATCTTGAAACTGAAATTTATTATTGGAAGAGCTGGAAATACCTACAGCTGATACATTGCTTTCTGTTACACATCTTTCAGTCACTTTGAAGCCTTCCTGGTTACTTAGATTTCCCACTGGGAAAAAGCCTCTGAATGGGGATTCTTATGATCACATCCTCTGGTAACTCAGTGAAGTAATGGAAACCAGGGAACTAACTGGTTGCCTGCTGTAGAGACTATTGTACTAGGAAAAACATGATATTCAAACACTTACCCTGTGCTTAAGTAAATAAATACAAGAACACCACCCATGAGAATTTATTCAAAATTCTCCACTCCTTTGAAAGAAATTTTAAAAGCAAATTCCCTGCTGTCAAGCTGAATTCAAACTGGCATTACACAGCCCTTGTCTGTTTCTAATTAGGGTAAGTAGAGAGCAAATGTTTAGCACAGAGTTGGCCCAAATCCCCTTCAATCAAGATGCCCTTGTGGCCACAGCTTTTCATTCATTGTCTAAACTCAGGAACTGCAGAATTCACCTCTGAAGTGGGGAAGTTACTTCAAATCTCAGGGCGATGGGCTGCATTTCTCAGTGGTCCCTTGAACCCTGTTGCCTCCTCCTTAAGATCTTCTGTACTCAGGTTTGTATTTTTCTGCCACTGTGAAACTACTAAACACGCAGGAAAAGTTGCAGCTTTATAAAGAGTGAATAGGCTCACACCAGATCTAAAAATAATTTCCAAGCTCAGAGCTGACTATTTGCACATCCCTACTTGGCACCATGGCTAAAGAAGCTCCAAAACTTCCTGTTCCATGCATGGAAAAAGCTGCATAAAAGAAGCATAAAAGGTGCAATATTTGTTCTTCCACTGCCAGACACTCTAGAAAAATAGATTATAGTGATAAGTTTTCAAGCGGAAAACATGAGACATTGTTTGTGCTCTCAGAGTATTTCTCTTATCAGGGACATTTCCTTAGTGACTTCTGTAATTATGTTCCCTATTTTGCCACACTTAGCATCCTGGTCTGCTCTTTCAATTCATGGTAGGAGCTGTTCCTGACAGTGAGAAAAGAAATATCAATCTCTGGTTTTTAAGCCCAAATAGTGCTACTATTTATCTGAAGTCATCTAGGAAGCAGGACATCAGATCCACCTCCTGGTTTACAAAGTAAATGTTTGGTCCAATTTTTCCAACCGTTGTATCCTCACGCTCAAACTCACTGTTTACATTTTTTCCAACTCCACATACTACATTTCAGTGCTTGTAAGTTTTAGTGCGATCCTGAGATTTGTAATAGTCTACCTCTAGTAAAGGTCAGAGTGGGAAATACTGCATGATCTGGACAGTGGAGCCCTTCCATTTGACCATGTTGAGATTCAGCCTGCCAGCCAGAGTAGGAAAGCAACTTATCATCCAACTTTTCTTTCATGTCAATGTCCATGTCATTTTTTCCCTTTAAAACCAATAAATCCCTATATATAAGGTAGTCCTTCAAAATAGAAAAGTAGAATTTACTTAGCTTGCTTGCTTGCCTCCTCCTCTTCCTCCTCTTTCAATTAAACAGTTACAAGGAACTCTTAAACTGTAGCCTAAAATGATGCAATATAGAGATTCTCTTTGTTTTAGAGTTTGTTGTGTATTTTCTCTTCATTGCATGGAAACAAAGCCAAATAACTTCTAGCAAACTAAAGCAAAGATTTGGAACAGATCATGTATCCAATTAGAGGCCTGTATTTTATATTATTATCCTCATTTTCCTCAGTTTTATAAACTGCCCCTAGTTTCAAAGTGGAGGAGCACAAGTATAAAAATATAGAAGAAAAGAATTGTGTTTTAGATCATTGTAGAACTGGGATATTTGTTTTTCAGCTTCCAATCAAAACACAAAGGCAAACTGAGGCACAAAGGATCTGATCTTCATCCTTTCAAGTAAGTGCAGAGTCATCTTAAATGGACAACAGTTATGAAGTAGTTCCAGTTTAGTATTTCTGTCTTGCTAATCAAGAAGTCTGACAAAATTATGAATGCAATCTGCTAAGGTGGCCATGGTTTCCTACCATGTTTCCTCGAAAATAAGACCCTGTCTTATATCTTTTTGAACCCTGAAATAAGCGCTTGGCCTTATTGCCATGCGCTCAAAAGCCCGTTTGGGCTTATTATCAGGGGATGTCTTATTTTGGGAGAAAGAAGGTCTTACTTGAGATCCTTATAAAGAACGGTGCTCCTTTAGCCATGCACATACTGAAACTTTCAGACTGACTGGTTGACTTCTTTCATCTACAAAATCAGGTTTTAAAAAGACAGTATTGTGCAGAATGAGGTAATATAATTTTGAACTGAACCACTTCAGCATTCAGAAAAAGTGCCTTGTCTTTAAAAAGAAACTGTATGATTGTGTTAGGCATAGATATGAACATGGAGGTTAAGCTTTAATAATGCCTATGGAGATTCTCAGTCATCCAGGTCATGGTGCTCTTTCTCAAGGCAACTGGACTTTGTTTTTCCTGGAAGACGTTTCGCTTCTCATCCAAGGAGCTTCTTCAGTTCTGATTCTTTAACACTTATTGTATCAAACAAAAGGTGGATTCCTCTTATGGGACATCTTCAAGGCAAACAGGGAATAAACAGCCACTTGTCATATATGCTTTTGTGGAGAGTCCTGCAGGGACTTGGACTTAATATGACTCTATAACTCTATTTCACGCAGACTTTAAAAAAAAAGATTTGAGAAGTATTTTTTTTAAAAAGAAATTATTCAGACTAAAGTAGCAATGCATAATCAATCTCAGACTGGGGATGAGTGTTGTTATGCATGGTATTTGTTTGAAAATTTCTCTTCATGGCCACACATTTATTAGTTCAGTAGAGTTCCACCTCAAGGATTTTGGATTATTGACTGGGAGTCTATTTTACACACATATAAGCACTTGCTGGATACCCATGCTTTGCTACGAAACTATGTGATGAGGCTTGATAAATTGAGACTTACAACTTGAAAATTAATGAGTAGTTACGATCGGCCTCTCCCGTTTTCTCCCTCAGGCTTGCCCCACAGAAACATCCCCTATCCTATCACCTTCTCTCCCTCAGGCTTGCCACAAAGAAGCGTCCCCTCTCCTTTCCCCTTCTCTTCCTCAGGCTTTACCACAGAAGCCTCCCCTCTCCTTTCCCCTTCTCTTCCTCAGGCTTTACCACAAAAGCCTTCCCTATCCTTTCCCCTTCTCTTCCTCAGGCTTTACCACAGAAGCCTCCCCTATCCTATCCCCTTCTCTTCCTCAGGCTTTACCACAGAAGCCTCCCCTATCCTTTCCTCTTCTCTCCCTCAGGCTTTACCACAGAAGCCTCCCCTATCCTTCTCTCCCTCAGGCTTTCCCCACAGAAACCTGTCCTATGCTATCCGGTTCTCTGCAGAGTTATTTTCAAGTTGGGAGGGGGAGTAGAACATCTAACTAATTAGCATCAGAGTGTGTTATAATAATGTAGGAAATATTAACGGTCTGATGGTCATTTCGAAAAAATCCTTTTTTAGTGAGCACTTAGAAGCCAAGAGGAATATATGTGGCAATTTGCAAGTTTGTAGACTTTACAGATCTGGAGATTTTGTGATTACGGCGTGAGTGGTTTTTGCTTATTTATATATATATATAATAATGGCCAGATGACCAACAGGACAAACAAACTTAGTCCTGACAAACAAGAGTAAGTAAAGTTATGATTCCAGTTTGGTATACAATTAAGGCATCTGACTAGAAATCAGGAGATTGTGAGTTCTAGTCCCACCTTAAGCACAAAGCTAGGCCTTCCTGCCAGACTTCTGGATCTATAAAGCAGTTGGCTTTATCTATGAGGTAATTTGTGAGTTATGAATTCTTGATCTTTGTATTCAGGAAAACCTTTCAGGAGAAGGATAAGCTATGGCTCCTCCGAGAACAGAGGCGAAAGAAGAAACTCAGGAAGCTGCTCAAAAGAATAAAAAATAATGACACATGTAGCATGCCAGGCCTGACATGCTTCACACATGACAACCAACACTGGCAGACTGCCCCCTTGTGGACATGTAAGATATATATACATCCTTGCATGTAAAGCATTTAAAATTATTTAGAAAGTACTTCACAACTGTTGTCAAATGTTAACATATTTTTTTGTAGTGGGTCCTTTCTGTGCCTGTACCAGTGCAAACAACAACACATACTGGTGTATGAGGACGATCAATGAGACACACAATTTTCTGTTCTGTGAATTTGCTACTGGCTTCCTTGAGTACTTTGACCTGAACACCGACCCTTACCAGGTAAAGGTTCATAGTTTGAATATGATCAACTTTCCATGACCCATACACAAAAAAACAAAACTAACATTTTGCAGTGGGTCAGATATAACTGCACCAGTATTGGCTGCAGGAAACCTTTTCATATATATCAACCTTTCTATATTTCATGTTCTCTTGATATCTTAAGATTGCAGGTTCTACAATTTGTTCTCCATATTGAACTTGTAGTTAGTTTGCATTGATGTTTGTCAGATGATAGGCTGCTTGTCGTTGCCATCCCTTCAAGCTGAGCTGAGAGGTTCTCCAGCAGTAAGATTCACAAGGAGAAATAGTTGGAGGAGCAGTAGGAAGTAAGAAAGAAAGAAAGAAAGAAAGAATGCAGTAGAAGGTAGCATTAGCCTTTGCGTGCTTGTGTGTATGAGTTGACTAGGGACCAGATTTGTTGTGTTGGCTCTCCTTTATTTTGGAGCCACTAACTTGGGTACACGTAAAAAAGGCCTGTGACAATTTTATAAATTAAAGCTTATAATATTAGCCTCCTCATGAGGTGAGGATGAAGTTCAGTTCTACAGCTGCAACTTCCTTTTTCTCCACCAAAACCTCATCTCTGAAAAGAAAAAGGAAAGGGCAGTAGAAGTCTAAGATTAGAAACTACATTTGAGCATTAGGAATGCAAGTGCCTGTATCCAATTTCTGGGAGTGATCAGACCCCCACCTTCCAGCATATTTACAGGGGCACACCTTTCCCTCTGCCACAACCTCTTCTATCCAGAAAAAAGCAGAATAGAATTCTTTAGAATTCCAAGTGTGATTTGGAACACAAGAAATTTGTCTTTGGTGCATATGCTCTCGCATTCATTGAGAATAAAAAGATATAACACTTAGTGATAATCAAGGTTACTAATAAGCTAACAAATCACACTAGGAAACAAATAAAAACAATATAAATTGAAAGGTTATAGCAATAGATTATAATAATAAGTGGGAAGAGATAGATACTAGTAAGGAAGAGAAGAATAATAGTAATACA
>JANHFK010001775.1:77325-90014 GCA_036250565.1 Sibynophis collaris
GGGAATGGAGATTTTGCAATATCCTTCCCCCAGGAGTGGGGAGCGAATGGGGATTTTGCAGTATCCTTCCCCTGGAGTAGGGTGGGAATGGAGATTTTGCAGCATCCTTCCTGTGCCACTCCCATCAAGCCATGCCCACAGAACCGTTAGTAAAAAAAATTGGATTTCACCACTGACTTCATCGTACTAGTTTGGATAGAAGGAGGCCACCATTGATTCCCAAGGTTATAGTCTATACTGGGCATAGAAATGTCAGAGAAGAAAGCAATAGCAAACCACATTTATATTGTTGCTGAGAAAATTGCACGGCCATAAATTCACCAGGATTTCAGCTTGACAGAGGAGACTTGACTCCTTACCTCTTCCAAGGGGCCTTTATTCAATCAAGTCTCTGATTATTCCAAACACTCCATGGAAACAGACCAGTAAAGGCAAATATTGCTTTTCCTCATTCTTTTTGTTTGAAAAAAGAAAATCCTACCATTGCAAAAGTTAATTGATAAAATATTTGTTATATATGAGACAGGGCAAAGAAAGGGGGGAGGGGTTGGATGCAGTGTATTCCCCAGCTCCATCTTTTTTGAGATTCCATGACCTTAAAATAGCCAGCCAGAGGGAGAGTCCAATGATGTATCTTATCTCCTGAGGTCAGACATTTCTTTTCAATCTTAAAAAAGCTCTTCTATATTTTATATGCTGCCCAAGGAACAGAAGCCGATTCCTTTACGCGAATGTTTGGATGTTTCGCTTTTTCTTATTTAAGGCTGTGTTCCTGTATGATTCTAAACTCTCTTGTACAAAATCAGGGCTCATTATTGCGGGAGAAGTTATCTTGTAGATAGAAGGTATGGAATTATACTGCAAAATCAACATGGAAGGAATATATTTAACCTTTCACTTCACTCATATCCCTACCCCCATCTATGACTCTGTGAGCAATCTGAAGCTATCACAACCTTGCAGTACTTTGATATAGGCAATTGATAAATGCATAGAAAAAGATAAGGGAAAAAGCCCCCCCTTTTATCAAACAAATTTGGAGCCCTTGTACAGCTATTATACATTTTCTTAAAAGGTCGTGAGAGTCAAATATGAAGGTCAAATTAAGAGGGGGGGGGGAAATCTGCAGTTCTTTGAGTTGATCAGTTCTAAATGGGGTTAGCTGGATGAAATAACTGATTTTCCACCATCCTTCAGCACTGCTGTTTTTCTCTCTATATTTTTCCTCTTTGATAGAAAGAAAGCAAGCTGTGAGGATTTTCATCTAGAAAACTGTACAATATAAAAGATCAATCCTCCTTTTCAATGGTAATGGTGCCCTTATAAATCCGGTGCTTTGCAATAGCTATTCAAAATAGTATTCCACAAATGTTTAATTTCCCCAGATATTGGACAACATCTCTCTTAATGTGACTAAAGAATATGAAGTTGAAGTCCATCGCAACTGAAATCAGAGATTTCTTCTTGGATTTCTTATCTTCCAGTCCTTGAGCTAGCAGAAAAGTATACCTGTATAACTTGCCCCCTGGCTGAGTCCTAATCTCCTTGAATAATCTGAGGTGCTTGTCCTTATAATTTACTGCAAAAGTGAAGGTTAAAGTATTTTCATTTCCTCTTCTGCTAATGTCACCTGCTGGCAAGAAAGACCACACTGATTGTTCTTAATGTGAAATAAGGTGAGCTGGCCTGAGGTGAGTTAAACTGTGTGCTTAGAATGCAGGCTTGTCAAGTCCAACAGGTTGCAGGCAGGTAGGTATTCTGCAAAAGGCCTAGCATAGCAACGTAACTGGTGAACCTAGTTCTTTTTCCCATTTAAGTGACCTGCTATGCAGTGAAGAAATGTGATCGTTCAAGATATACAGGCGAATGAATCAGTTAAACAATACTGATTTTTGTAGTATGTAGAAGCTTCTATTGACAGATAGGCCATATTTTATATCATTAGATCCTAGCTATCATAGGATCTAAAACTTATTAGGAATATGCTTCATTGACTTAATAGGATTTACTTCTGAATATAAAGTGTTTTAGGTTGATTTGCATGTCTGGGGCTACAGCAACATCAATGAGTTTTTTAGTAGCGTGAAGACAAGCCAGTTTATCGTGGAATTTATTTTCGTGGACTAAAGCCCTTGGCATCTGAAAACTGCAGGATGACAGATTCTTGGTTCTGTTGGTATAGGGCCATGATGGCGAACCTATGGCACGCGTGCCCAAAGTGCATGACATGAAGCCATGTCGCCTGGCACGCGTGGCCTTGCCTATTTGTCTTCCAAGTTTCTGGCACGCATGCACGCACCACGATCAGCTGTCCTTTGCGTGCATGACAGTGCCAAAGACCAGGGTGTGCATGCACGCTGGCCAACTGTTGGGTGCATCTGCATGCCAGAACCCGGATGTTTGGCTTCCAGAGCATGATCACATCATGAGCGCAGCACTCCCGAAAACTGGTGTGCGCATGCGCATCACAACTCAGAAGTTTGGCTTTTCTGGAGTGTGGCATTGACAGGTCCGTGCACGCGCAATGTTTCCACACAATCTTTTCAGCACTCGGTGCCGAAAAGATTCGCCATCACTGGTATAGGGGAATATTTCGCACAACAATATTTAAAAGTTAACAAGTTCATTTTAAAAAAAAATAAAAAATATTACAGGTCAAGCAACGAAAGTAATAAAAAAGCAAAGAAAATAAAGTTCCACACTGTAAATACAGGTAATCCTCGACTTACAACCACTCATTTAGTAACCATTCAAAGTTAGAGCAGCACTGAAAACCATGATTTATGACTGTTTTTTACACATATGACACTTGCAGCATTCCCATGGTCATATGATCAAAATTTGGCTGCTTGGCAACTAGCTCATATTTATGATGATTGAGATGTCCTGGGGTCATGTGATCACCTTTTGCAACCTTCTGACAAGAAAAATCAATAGGGAAGCCAGATTCAATTAACAGCCCTGTTACTAACTTAACAACTGCAATGATTCACTTAAAAACTGTGGCAAGAAAGGAGATAAAATAGGGAGAAAGTCACTGAATAACTATCTTGCTTAGCAACAGAAAGTTTGAGGTCAATTGTGGTCATAAATCAAGGACTACCTTTATTGCATTTCTTTGGTTTTATATAGGCAATTTACAGGTTCTGTAATCGATATTATTATTAATATTATATATGTGGTGGGAAGCTGGCATATTTGTTTTGAAATACTTTTTTTAAAACATTGGTTGAGTTTTTTTATCATCCTAATCCATGGCTTATTAACTTTAGTAGCACACTATTTGTTCTTTGCAGAAATAGTTTTTAAAGTCTAGACTTCTCTGGTGGACTTTCAATTTAATATCTTCTTTTAGTTAGTTGATGCACAAGAACCTGAGATCACAGGACGACAGGTTTCAGCCTCCACACCAGTAGTGGGTTCCTACTGCTTTTGTCTGGTTCTTAGAACTGGTAGTAACGGCAGCGGGAGGCTCCGCCCACCCACCCGGATGTCATCATCGATGCTCTGTGCATGCGCAGAAGGACCGTGCCCCCCCGTTGTGAACCAGTAACTAAGGTAAGTAGAACCCACCCCTGTTGACCTCATATTAAACATTAACACAATAAAAGTTTTAATTGGTTCTCTGTATAATTGATACATTCATTAACCAGATGACACCAGAGTTATGAAGAATTGAGATGGTCCTCGGCCTGTTACTGAGATATGAAGCTGAAAGATGAATGAAGGGCAGCTTCATTTCATAGAGCAAGAATAGAGAGAAAAATGATTGCTCACTCCCAAACCCAGGGAAAAATTCAAAAACGCCAGTCCAAAACTTCAAAGGCTTCTGGTTCTTTGAAAAAAGGAAATCATCTCCATATGTTCATCTGCAATCTGCTAATTTGTGAGTTTTGGAGGCCTTTAACTGAATTGAGGTAAAGCAAGATGGGTATTTTAATAACCTACTCACTCAAGAGGCTACCGAATAAATTTAATCTACAAGATACTGTTTCATTTTAACAAATCTATAAAGTCACATGCACATTCTCATTTTCAATAAGCAGAGTCCCATCTAATAGCTCAGGAAGAAAGTGTGCTTCCAGGAGAACATTTTAATGCTGATTGTTGTTATCTCCATTAACCTTTAATGGACTTTTGCTTACCAGGACTTAATGACAAAGCTTTAAGGGTTTGTTTATGTGTTAGAGATGGGATATGGGAAGAAAAGATCATTTGTTGTATTGTAAGAGAAGTTGACAAGTTACAAAAAATACTTATGGTATACTAGTGATAAAGGGAGAAGTTATTTCTTTATATACTTCTTTTCTTTGTTTTTACTATATTCTTATTATAGTTTCCTTTTCCATTTTTCTTCTTTTAATCATGTTTTTCTTTTTTAAAGTTTGTATTATTTTAAAAATCTTTTTAATTGTAATGTTTAATAAACTTATGATTGAAAAAGAAACTGAATGCATACTCACAACTACTACTGAAATTGGAGAGTGAACAGAAGAAGATGAGGATTGGCAGGAAAAATATGTAGAAATTAATGACAACAGCAACAGCACTTAGATTTATATACCGCTTCATAGTGCTTTACAGCACTTTCTAAGCTGTTTACAAACTGTTTACAACATATTGCCACTAACAATCTGGGGCCTCATTTTACTTAAAGAAAATAAATTAAATTATTATTATTTATTTACTGTTATTTATTTATTGTCTGAAATTAAAGACATTGTAGCAAGAGCACTTAGACTTATATACTGCTTCACAGGTCTTTGCAGCACTCTCTAAGAGGTTTACAGAGTCAGCATATTTCCCCCAACAATCTGGATCCTCATTTTACTGACCTGGGAAGGATGGAAGGCTGAGTCAACCTTGAGTCCATGGAAATCGAACTGCCAAACTGCAGGCAGCTGGCAGTCAGCAGAACTGCAGTACTACATTCTAACCACTGCATCACCATGGCTCGTTATGATGAACCGAAAGTGTTCTTTAGCCACAGAAACCTTGACATTTGTAGCTACTCTATTACCACAGTAGTAGAATCATACAGCTCACTTTAAATAAGGATTTTCATACCTAGCTACAGATATGGATGCTAAGTGTGACTTGAGCAAACACTATCCTTTTATGCATTAGGATGTATAAACGCCTATCTTTCTGACGGGAGAACCTATCAGCCAATTCATTTAGGGAATTATGAGTATCATCTTGATTTTACCACAGTTGATGTTCTATATTTCACACTCTACATTTTAAACAAAAATCAAAAAATTGTCTGACTTCTGCTTACCAGGTTAGAGCAAGAAAACCTATAACTAGGTTTTAACAGAATAACAGAGTTGGAAGGGACTTTGGAGGTCTTCTAGTTCAACACCCACTCAGGCAGGAAATTCTATACTATTCTATACTATTTCAGATAAATGTTCAATCTCTTCTTGAAAATATCGGTGTCGGAACAGTATTCTTTGATAGATAACCTGAGTCACCAGAAAAATCGTCTAGAGCTGTGATGGCAAACACAGAGTCCTCTCTGCTGGCACATGTGCCATCACCCCAGGTCAGATCTCCATGGCGTTTCTTTTGTGAGCTTCTGTTTCCCTGAAAATGATGAAACAGAAGTTAACGAAAGAAAAAAATCTTACCTCTTGCCGTGCAGTTGGTGTTGGGATGCCCCGCCTCCCACCGGCCAGCTGGTCTTCAGGTCCCTGCTACGCATGCGCGCATGTATGTGCAGTTGCATGTTTGCACATATCCACACATGTGCACATATGTGCATGTCCTCACACGCATGCACATGTACATGCATGCGCACGTTTGCAATCGCACATTTTAGGATGGGCACGCGCATGCACACAGTTTGGGCACTCGGTGTTTAAAAGATTCGCTATCACTGGTCTAGAATATATAAAGGCATTTCAAATTTATGTTGGAAATATTAAAAGAATGGACATTATCATGTTTGCTAGTGTTTGAAACTAGAAAAATTCTGGATTCAAATATCGACACTGATTCAGAGGATCTTAAAGATTAATATACAATTAAGACCAAAGGATTTTCCTTTGGCATTGATAGATAAACAGTTGGGAAAAAAGTTATGTAAGTTTGTTTACGTACATGACAACTGAAGCAAAATCATTACATGCATAAAGATGGAAAGATCTGACATTACCTATTATGGAGGTAGGTAATGGTTAATGAAGATGATGAAACTTGCTGAGATGGCCAAATTTCTTCTTTGATCAGAGAAAATAAAATATTTACATTCATTACTGACTGAAAACCCCTTCATTAAGGAAGATCTGAAACTACTTTTTTGTATCTTTATTCTTTTCTTTTCTTCCTTTCTTGCACTCTACCCTTCTTTTTGATTTCTTTTCTTTTTGCTATTTTACATTAGTTTGCATTTGTTTTTAACCTTCCTTCTTAAGAAATCTTTAATAAAATTATAGTTAAAAAAAAGAAAAGAAAAATTCACAACTGTCCGTAGACATCATTCTGAAGCCACCAAACTGGTTTTCATCTGTAAACTGAAGAAACCAGATCAAATTTATATCTGTATCGATATGACACTTCCCAGTACAGCTATCAAGCATGAAAAAATACATAGGAGCTTACATTATTATTGTGCAGATTGTGTCAAACTCTTCTCCAGACTCGGTCTTAATGTGGATCTCAGCAGCAATCCCATCAATAATTTTCCCATAGATGTTGGATTTTGCTGCTACAAATACCTCTCATTTGGAACTTTATTATCTGCTGAAATACTCTGGAATGTAATTTGTGAGGTACCTGCTTAATTACAAGAAGTCCTTAATGTTAGTGATGGCATTTTGGTGTTTGATGCTATTAAATGCAAACCTAATCCTTACCATGCAGAACTTTTCCAGTGCCTGAGGGACACTAATCTAACACTGTTAGGACAAGTGTGAATTTAACAAATTGTTTTCGGGTTTTTGCCTATGTGTTCTTGGAAGATCTGTGCAAGATGCAGATATAACTGTACAAGGACATTGATACTCTCACCGAAATCTACAATCTTCTAGGATTGGCAAACCAAAGTGACTTTTTATTTCTTAGTTTGAAACTTTGTCTGACTCTTTCAGGAATTGCACCAAAAGTATCATTCTTGGGAGTACTGGATGCCCATGAGAACTGTGGCTTGCTATGATATTGTCATGTTGTATTTTGTTAAAAAAACAAAACAAATTGAATTCATGATGGATACCTGTTATATGTTGGGCTTAGTATAGTCCTTCTGTAACATAGTTTACACCATTGCATATGTTGACAGAGCTCTTTCATTTGTAGACTAAAGTACATTTAAACAGCTTTTACAGTATTCTGGATGTATTTCTTCTTCCACTTGTACATGTACAACTCTTTCTTCAGGATAGTAACTGATTGTGTCATTGTTCTGTAAGTCATCTTTTCAACCTCCCTTCTCATTGAATGCTGCATTCTCAAATTGCAAAGAAATGACTACAAAGGACTTCACTGTTGAAGCACAAATAATTTCAACAGATTATTTCTTCAGCTGTCCAGTTTCTAGTTTAATTTCAGATCCACACTTTAAATGTTATTGATGAGTAGGTGAATTCTGTTCGGCTCCATACAATTCCCAAAACTTTATCTGTTTCTGAGATACAGACTGCTACACAACCGAATGTATGCTTTCAGGCAATCATAACAATCATTTCCGCTAATCGGAAATGAACCTTGGAACAATACTGCCCACATGACTCTTGAAGCATAACCAATATTTCCTCTCTGGCTGCTGTCCATAGGCTAATGTCTTCCTTCATGACAGTCATTTAGCTAGTCCTAAACTTTCCAGCAAGGAGCTATTGATTTGACTCATAAAGACCACCTAAGGAGAGGTAGAAACTGAAGTGCTCCTATGAGAAAATGTATGGTGTCTGAGTATAAATACTTGTTGAATGGTAGGACAAGGCTCATTCCCTGTGCCAAATGGAAGACTCACATGTCCCTTCCGCTTCATGTTTTGCCTCTCCCATCAGCACCATGGATTGAAATCAGTGTATATTTTTATGCTTTGGCTAACAGCAGGCTTTCCTCTTTTTTTTTTTTTTTTTTACTTGTAATTGATGATTACCCTTGGTAACCTGCAGTAGAAACATTCATCACTGTATATGCCAAGTCAGTGATTTCAAAGATAAAGCAAATTTTCTATGCATAAACTATATCGGCTACTTTCAAAAGTGACATTGATTGGTCTTTTCAGAGTCAAGAACATGCTCGGTTTGCCAGTTATTTTGGTTTCATGCATCAATGCATCATCCCTTCCTGGCCACAGGCCAATAGGGAGTTTGAGAGAGATTTATGCAGCCGCTGAAAAATGTTCTTCAAATTGCCATGGTAGAAAGTGCTAACCTGCTGCAACAACTGTTCAATTTTTAAGAAGTTATAGGAATATTCCTTGCTGCTCTGCTGGGATTTCATCAGCCGTTGCTATTTTGGACTGGTAAATCAGAACTACATTGCTTAGTTGAACATTCCACATCAAAATCTCACTTTGCAATAATGGAATATTTGAGCAAAATGTGCAATTCAACAGGAGGCAGATGAAAGCAAGGAAGCTACAGTTATACCTTTCAAAGTTGGGAGACATAGTACTTGTCAAAATTATCAATGCTATTCCATCGGTATACCTCTATTAGATCAAGAAGATACCAATTTTCAGTTCAAAGAGGCAATCATGAAGTCACTAGGTGTGTTTCATTTCAATATGTCATCTAGTAAATTTCTAGCTAATAACTCTGATAATAATAATATTCTGCACATCTGTAGAAGAATCTGTTTTAAAGGAGTATACTTGGGATCTTATTGGCTAAAGTCAGAGGCTGCTAGCCAGTCCATTGAGCTGTTCCCATTTCAGACTGCATTAATCCCCGACTGCCCCTTTACACCATCAAAAGTTTCCCCATCCTCTGAAATAAAGGAGGTCCTATCCATAAGAATTCACTAGATAAGAATTCAACATTGACTAGAAAACACAAAGAATACACTGGTGTGAGTGTATTTCAAGAGCTTGAAATCAAAACCGTAACACAAAATGTCATCATCCTTTCATTTCAAATACCAATGGCATGGCCTGAAAACAGGCTGTGAAAAGCAAATACTCTAAGAATATTATCATGGCTATTGGATATATGTCCTAGAAAGGATTTTTTTTTTTAAAAAAAGGATGTACAGAAATGAACATTTATGACCTTGGCATGTTCGATTCCCCATCTAGCAAGTTTAATGACATTTCCTGCTTTTGGATTATATTATGGCAGTTTGAGATCACCTGTCAGTTAAATTAACACTAGTTTGATACATTCTGGGCCACTAATCAAGACTGTCAAAAACAGACTAAAAATGTATGATTCACTATGTAAATCTTAACATCCGAGTAAGAGTTTTTGCAAAATTAACCCTAGTCATTTTAAAATCTCAAGTAGCAATCTAGTAGCATCTTTCTATTTTAAAAGTTATTTGTTGCAGTGATGTATGAACTTCTGTTTTCCTAAACAAAGGAAAGCAGGATATCTTTACCCGAAAACAATCTGCATCGCAATAAATCTCTGTCAGCGGTTACATTCCGAAGTCAGGATTTAGAACCCTGTGATATTGATGGACTTGCCCATGTGTGATGCTATATGCACTGACGTATGACAAAGAGATGCTCTGAGATGATTGGATCTTGGGAAGCTGGTTGCATATGCCCACCAGAGACGGGACATCTTCTCAATGTGTCATTACAGATAAGGCTGGAAAAGCTTAGTGGAATGGGAATGCTGGCCGAAAAATTTCAGGAGCTGCTTTTAGCAGGAGAACAAGTTTGGGCTGTCTCATCCATGTTGTTGCCCAGACCCGTCAGAATGATCTTAGTCTCAGTGATCATAAACTAATAGATTCCACAATGAGTCAAAAGGTATTCTTCCCCTTTGTGATGTCAACTGATTAGTAGACAGCCTGACAATTGCTGCAGAACCCACTCCAGCTAGAAGTCGGTTTGATGTTCCTCTTGTCCAAGGGTGAGACTGGGCTATAAACAAAGGTAGAGCTGTTTGATGGAGCCTGCATAAAGCCCTGTCTGCCCTCCAGATCCCATCAGCTGTCCTTTAGCCTCAATCATTGCAAAGGAAGGGAATCTTTGATTATTCCTTTGGGTTTGATCCTTGCTGGGAGAAAAATTGTCTTTGAGTTGTAAACACTTGAAATCCAGTCACAACAAGGGCTGAATTTGAAAGACAGAAATAGTTGGATTCCTTCTTGCTTTGATGCTTTCTGAACAAGGTTGAGCCTTACAATGGTTTTCTTATTAGGGCTGCAAACCAAAAGGCAGTACCCCATGTTAGGGAGGATTCTGTTGACTTTCATTGTTTTTAACTTTTTTCTATAATAGTTTCTTCTAATTTCCTCTTATTCTGCTACAAAATTGAGCATTTGACTCAAATGAAGCAAGTAAACAAGTAAACTAGTCTGTCAATTATGATTAGACATACTGTGTTAAATATGATTTAGATTTTTTGCAAGCTAATGCCCGGGCTGAGTGAGAATTCTGGAATAATAATCCAACACATCTGGAGGATGCCATACTGGAGAAGGCTAAATTAATTAAGAATTGTTACTTATACCCAACAGTTGATTAATGTAAACATAATATAAACCTCCATATGGTTTTCCATCCTCTAGAAGATCTTGAATAAAAAAGCTCAGAAGCTGTCATTTGGTTTGTCTATTATAATCGGAGTTTATAGATAGCCCTCAATTTACAACCATTCATGCAACAACTGTTGAAGTTACACCAGTGCTGAAAAAAGTGACTTATTACTGTTCCTCATACTTATGATTATTGCAGCATCTTCATGATCACATGATCAAAATTTTGATGCTTGGCAAGTGGCATATATTTATGATGGTTGCAGCAAGTCTCAGCCAACTTCCAACAAGTAAAATCAATAGGAGAATTGCAATTTAAATAATGACTGGGTGATTTGCTTAACCACCATATAATAGATGGTAAAATTGGACATGATTTATTTAACATCCACTCTGCTTAGCAATAGAAGTTCTGATCCCAATTGTGTTCATAAGTTGACGATTGCCTGTAAAACCCTTGCTTGTGAAAAAATAGGAAAAACTAACATTTTTATCAAAGCAAACAAGCAAGCAAGCAAGAAAGAAAGCAAATCATTCTTATCTGCCACTCTTGAACACTACATTGATCAACCCTAAAAGTTTGATTTAACAGTGCTGGATAAGAAACCAGATGGTATTCTATTAAACTAGCAAGATTATAAAGAATGGCTTCATTTAAAATCATAATGTGAGTTGCTTGGTTTTCACATATTGTATTGTGTGAAGTCACTCTGTGGTTGATTTACCATGATTTAAGACTTAGTGCAACATGTGAATCCAGTTATAACCATAGAACTTACTTGTTGAAATTGTGTAATAATCCTACTGACCCCACTGGACGATGGTCCAATTTCAATTATTTTATGCAATCTAGACATTATCGGAATTGCAAATCTAAACAGGAGGTGACAGCAAGAATAGTTGTAGGACAAAGGTTCAAGAGCTCAAAAGAATGGAGACAGTTATAATTAAAATTTGATTGTAGTGCAACACATAAATATGAATACTGTGTTTCTGCCAATTTGTATTTCAGTGATGTTCCTGTGAATAATAACAGCTCTACATGCATGCCAAAATTTTCATAACCTGCCCTTCTTTGCTCACAGGAGAAAGTAATGAGTGACATAGCTTGTGTGTATGCAGTTTCCAAACATGTATTCAGAATGACACAATTTGAATGTAAGTTTTCAAGCAAAGGTTTTACTACAAAATACAATCTACTGAGCTTCATTAAGGTTACACCTCATTCTTTTAATTAACTTCATGTTCTTGTCCTTGGCAAAGTAGTAATTATTTTTTAATCAGTTGATCACTGCACATTGAAGAAGAAGCCAACCTTAGCCTCATCTCACAAAGAGGTGTCTTAAGAATTAACTTAATTAGCTTGTCATCTTTCCCATAAAATATGATTTGAATTTGAAGAAAATACCCTTCTTTGCTGTTCCAAGGTTAATTAAAAATGTAGAGCAGGAACAGGTCAACATTGGTGGAAATGAAGACAAGTGTTGTGCTCTGTCCAGTTCTGTGATTAATGTTTTTTCAGGAATCGGGGTGATAGTGATGGTAGAGAGAAATGTACAATGTCAGCACTGCTGCAGAGATCCCCATGAGTTACAAGAAGGAACCTTATACAATGTTGAGTAGCACCCATTTCAATAAACAGTATAAATAATTAGAGAATCGTCTGTATTAAAACTATTATTAGACTCAAGTTAGAAACTAACAGATAGTTGAGTAGTGTACCTCTAGACCATGACAGGTGAGCAGAGGCAAATAGACAAGTTCCCTGTAAGTTCTCCATAAATACTTCTAGTTTTATTCTATTTCTTGGTTAAGTGTTCCCAACTCAGGATTTGGAGCCATTAATTTCATTTGCTCCCCTTCATGGATCACTGCCTTGTGTGGTGGCGTAGGGGCTTGTATAGCTCAATGAAGCTATGAACTATGCCATGCAGGGCCACCCAAGATGGAAAGGTCATAGCAGAGAGCTCTGACAAAATGTGATCCATTGGAGAAGGAAATGGCAACCCACTCCAGTATCTTTGCCATGA
>JANHFK010001775.1:132672-146973 GCA_036250565.1 Sibynophis collaris
GGATGGATGGATACTCACCATCATTGGCAAACTTCTGCAATTTTTCTTTATAAGAAATTTGTAGTAATTGTAAAAGCTGTTCAGTGGATTCAGAGATCACCTTTTGGATTCCTGATAATTTGTCTTTCAAGCCAATATACACACTGGGCAATGTATCATCCCCCAGATGCTTCTTGAATTCACAGTATTCCTAAATATGCACAGATATATAGAATAGATAAGAACATTACTTGGACAATGGCCTGGAGGAAGGGCTAGGAGGAATAACTCTGTGCATTGTGTTATCATGATGTAACCCCTTCTTTCACATTTGCATTTCAACATCAAATGAAAATATTCAAATCAAGAGGTTTGGTTCACGATATCACACCATGTTGTACCACTCTTCTACTCACATTGGCCAGTTATAGATTCAGAGCAGCAGCTGTGTTTTATGTGAACACCAATAACAGATCATATCGATTACAGGACAGTTAGTGAAAAGGCAAGAAATAAATGAATCCAAAACAACCTTTCCAAATGATATACAAATCAGATCAGTAGTGGGTTCCAACCGGTTCACTGCGGTTCTCAGAACCAGTAGTAACGGCAGCAGGAGGCTCGCCCACCCGCCTGGATGTCATCACAGATGCTCTGTGCATGTGTGTGCTCTGTGCACCACGCATGAGCGAAGCAAACACGCGCATGCACATGTTCCCATTGCGAACCAGTAGCACAAAGGTAAGTGGAACCCACCCCTGAATCAGATGCATTGGGTTTCAGCTCCCATAACTGTGAGAGAACTTCAGTGGTTTAAACCCGAAATAATTCCATATTCAAGAAAATATTCAAGAAAGGCAAACAGTCGTTGAAGGCTGATCTAAACATTTTTGCTCTCATCATTTAAGGTACCTTTAGGAAGATGATATCATTAGTGTGAGTGGCCATCTTCTGCAATCTTTTCCTACATTCCTCCATTGTCACTTGTTGGCTCTGAAGGTGGATCTTTATTCCATTTGCATGATTAACTGCGGCACGCTCTTTCTCCTCCAGAAAAGTGAGCACAATGGCATGGGTTGCCTTGACAGCTTGGAGCAGCTCCTCAAACTTCTCTTCCACCAAGAGTTTCACTTCAGATACTGAATTCTGCAAGAACAGAAGCCACCATTGTTGCAAAGCCTTAACGCTGATCTGTTTGACATTTTAAATTGACCATGCAGTAAACCGTACAGCTGTACCCATAACCATGCAGTCCTTCCAGTCATGTTCCACTCAGAATATTCTTTAGATGCATAAGATAGGCTGACAGGGGGAAAAAATGAGCCACATTCAAGAATAAATTATTCTATGTAAACACAGCAGCTATTTCCCAAGTATTAACTTACTATTATGCATGCCATCATTACGGTACGCCAATTCACTTGTAACATCCCATCAAATGAGAAAGAAAACTATTATTACTCTAATAGTATCTTATGTTTTGGGGACACAGTGGCTCAGCGGCTAAGATGGTGAGCTTGTCGATCAGAAAGGTCAGCAGTTCGGCGGTTCGAATCCCTAGCACCACATAAAGGAGTGAGCTCCCGTTACTTTCCCCAGCTTCTGCCAACCTAGCAGTTCAAAAGCACACAAGTAGATAAATAGGGACCACCTTGGTGGGAAGATAACAGCATTCTGTGCCCCTTCGGCGTTTAGTCATGCCGGTCACATGACCACAGAATTGTCATCAGACAGCACTGACTCTTTGGCTTAGAAATGGAGATGAGCACTGCCCCCTAGAGTCGGGAATGTCTAGCATGTATGTGCGAGGGGAAATTTGACCTATACCTATCTTATGTTTTGGGTTATTATAAAGAATAACTCATCAAATGCTAACTTGCTATAGCAAGTATAGAGAACTTTCAACCCGTGGCTATAATAGCAACCCCTGAATGTGCTCCATAGTGTCTGCCAAATTAAAGTTTCTTAGTAGTTCTTTTAAATTACAAAGTAAATCCACCCTCCATTTTGCAGGAAGAATAAATTGTCATTTACTCTGCAGTAGAAAACATAGAGCAATCACTCTTGATGATCTTTGTATTAAAGAAAGAAGCTTATTCAGTGACTGAAAAGCACAAGAGATGGAAAATAGTGAGAAAGACTTGCCTCCCTTAAAGCCCTGATCCCTGACATCCTTCAGCACCTCAGAAAGTAGCAAGGAATTCAGTCTTTGAACTCTAATTTGTTTGCTATATTTGTTCTGTCATTTGGTAAGCTTGATCTACAACCAAAAGACATGGAGGATTTGATCATATACACATTTATATACAAAATCAGAACTGAAAAGAAATAGGAATATTGTAAAATATCCACACCACCAATGATCAGATAGTAGTTGCTACTTGTTAATGGGTTTCTGGTGTTCCTTTCTGTTCTAAATGAATGTGAATCAAGCAAACCTACAGCCAGATCCAGAATGTCTAATATATTGTGCAACAAAATGACCCAAAGGTGCTATTTCAAAAGGTAACTGGACTTTCTGTGGTTGGGGGTTTGTTTTTTTTTGAAGATGTTTTACTTCTCATCCAAGAAGGAGTTCTGACAATTCATCAGTTCTGACTGAATTGTGGGGAATGGAAGGATTTATATTCCTTGCAGTCATCTGGTTGTTAGCACTTTGAAGGTCGGTCATTAGCTCTCGAAGAGACACCGAGGTCTCTTAGGGGTTTTTCTGTACCCTCAGGGTCACCTGAATCAGAGTGCAAATGGGTGTGGAACCTTCTTGCAACTGCTGAAAGCACTGTGTTGTAAACAGGGGATAGGTGGTGTCTCTGTTGAGAGAGGGTTATTCAGTTTTAACGTAGATGGCCTCCTTTACCTCTCTTTCAAACCAGTGGTCCTCTCTGTCCAGAATGTGGACTTCAAAAGAGTGACCTTTGTTTTTCAAATGTAGATGGACTGCTGAATCTTGTTCTGATGAGTTTGTTCTCCTCCTGTATGTTGTACCATGCATTTATGAAGTGGTTGCCTTGTGTCTCCAATGTACAGATCTGCACATGTCTCACTGCATTGTACTGCATACATCACATTGCTCAGTTTGTGTCTGGATGTGGTGGATGTCTTAGTGAATTCTGTTTTAGTGCATTCTTAGTATATTCTTAGTCTATACAGCAAAACAATTGAACGTGGCTTCCCAGGTTTTCATCCAATTTGCAAGATGGAGTGTTATTCAAAAGAAATCAATCAATGAAAAATTTAGCCTGACTAGAATTGTTCCACCCAAACTTCTAGTGGCAAACAGCCTCTTTATTTTCCTAGCTAGACTTCTCCTACATTAAATTCTCCTACATTACTCCAGACTATTAGCAGCATGTCATATAAATTGCAGATTTCCCTAGTATACCTCCTTCTGGCAGCACCTTCCTGAGGATGAATGCTTATATTAGTGCTTAGCAAAAAAGATATCCTGCCAGTTTGTCCTCTTCTGTAGAAGAAAAGATTCTGCTTTTAAAAATGGAGGACAAAAGTTATGTCCTAGAACTAGGAAAAGGAGGCAGGAAGGATTGCATGTGGTTAAAGGTTGGCACCTGGTAGAATCCGGTAGACCAAGGAAGCAAGCAGGAAATGTTTGCTACAGTGATCCATTTATCTCTAAGAAACAGGTAAAAAGTTTTTATAGACACACATACCTGCATACATATATACAAATATAATAGATGGGATGGACTGGTTTCCCTACTTACATACCTCAAATTTCTAGAGCCTGGAAAGGCTACTGTGAAATATATTTTGATCAATTATATTTTTATCATTTTTTTCCCTTTATGTTTGCCAGTCAGGCCACAAGATTTAGCAACCTTATTTTTCATACAATGGAAATATGAGGGAAGATGAAAAATAAAAGCATTCCTTGGAACACAAATGTTTGCCACTGCAACTACCAAGCAACTATATCATGGCAGAAAGGGTGGTTAGGATGTGTAGGCCCAAAGAGTCTTTGAAAGGGTACAACCTCAGCTTTTCACCTATTGGGCCAGCTTTGTTGTTAAATGTCTCACAAATGACAATAAAGTAGGATATTTGGTTCAGATTTTTAAAAACTGAAGTTTGGTATTTGCGATTGGCTAATCCTGGAAATTCCCAAAGTTGCTATTGCGTTTTCCATTTTAGAAGATTGGGATTAAACTGCAGGCTCAGTAAAAGCTTCTGAAGGAATAAAATATTTCCTCAAATGCTGATTTCTTTTTTCAAAGAAAGCTGTTATAAGTTTTCTGTTTTTCATTACAGTTAGGTGACATTAGACGATGACTGCAGGAAGGATTGTGCAATTTGTGAGATAAACCTTACCAAACTGCATAAACATCAGCATTGCTCTAGAGGAGTCTTTATAGATTTGGAGGTGAAAGGTTCATTCATTCCTCACCTCGCGTGGAGGAATTTAATGAGAAACTCCAGTAAAAACTGCAGATATTGTACAGATGAATCTTGTAAAGTAATGCAAGGGTAACTATAAAATCCTTGTGCTAAATGTCATTAATGTTGACTTTAGAATGTAAAGTATGAAACTAGCCTTAAATGTTCCTTCCAGAAAAATTAAATGCAAGTTTTTAAAATATGAAAACTTCCATTACAAAAGGACACAGAGAAAAGAATGACATATTCTTTTCCTTTGTTCAAAACACTGTGACTTTGAGAATCCCCAATGAACCCTATAAACAACCTTATATTAATAAATAGCACTGCAAATAAAAGATAAATCTGTTAGTCACCCACTGTCTCTTCGTCTACCCCCTACCTTCTTTCCTGGCACTTTCTATATGGAAAAAAGCAAAATAGTGTTTTTTCAAGACTGTTAGCTGGGTTCATATGTCACGCTAAGCTGTAATGTGATGTGTTTGTAATTTGACACAACTTGTACATATTTACATTGTCATCACACATTCAATGCTATGTATTAACTGCAACATTATGGGATGTCTATAACGATTAGCAGATAAAAGAATGTAGTCATTATCTGCAGAAGTGTTTAGTTGCTTGCAAGATTTCATAAAAGTCTTGATTCATTTTTCTTCAAACACAGGAGAGAACCAGAGGTGGTATTCAGCAGGTTCTGACCAGTTCTGGAGAGCCGGTAGCGAAAATTTTGAGTAGTTCGGAGAACTGGTAAATACCACCTCTGACTGGCCCTGCCCCATCTATTCTCTGACTCCCAAGTCCCAGCTGATCGGGAGGAAATGGGGATTTTGCAGTAACGTTCCCCTGGAGTGGGGTGGGAATGGAGATTTTACAGTATCCTTCCACACCCACCAAGCCATGTCCACAGAACCGGTAGTTAAAAAAAATTGAATCCCACCACTGGAGCAAACCTTAATTTGGCATGTAGAATTGAAATCACATAATTCATTTTGGGATTTGGTACAATCTAACACATGTCCCTGGTATATTGCACTGATGTCTCTCTGGCTGACTGTGTAAATGAATATTTTAAAATCCTCAAATACTTCCAAGTAGCCAAAGGGTTCTGAAGCTTAAAGATCTTTCTAGAGGTTGATAATGAATTCATTGGTCACTCTTAAATTAGTTTAACAAGAAACAGTCCAAAGGGAATCTATGTAAATAAAACTAAGGATGACTAGATTAAATCTTCAAATCGTTTAACAATCCCCCCTCTTAAAAAAAAAAAAAACTACCCAAAGTATATGTTCACTATTTTTATTACCCATTTAAAGGTTTGGGGAATTGCTAATCTTTAAGAATTAATTCAGATAATTCAAACAGTATGTTTAATCAGTTTAAATGCTGATCTTTAAATAGATTTGGCTTTCTTTGTTAGTAGCTACATACAACTCTATAAACGTTTGCACAGAAATAAGGGAGTTATTGAAATGAAGGAACTCCCTGAATTGACCGTTCTCAACCAGAGCTGAATTTTGCACATTTGGGCCTAGTGTTCTCAACACTAATATAGTAACTGAAAAAATCATATGATTTCTTTTTAAAGTGTTCAAGAAATAACAATAGTGCTTAAATATAGTCTATTTTTCTATAAGAAAATATTCAAATAATGTCCCCATCTTCATCAGATTTTCTAGGGAAGTCTTCAAAGACCATCAGCACTGATGTTTGATCTGAGGCTGTCACATAAGCCTGAATGCAAGCACTGTAATTTCCAATAATGCCTTGGAGAGTGTTATGCCCAGTTCAAGAATGACCAGGAACAATCCAGCCAAAGTTATTTCTTTATTTGCTTGCACCATATAGATAGAATTTTGCAAGACCAAACCTATACTACTCTAACCCAAATGGATATTCCCCAGGAGATTCTAGGGAATGACTATCCTAAATCTCTGGTGCAGCACGTACCAGTATAATATTCCAACAAATTCATATCCAACCTATTTGTGGGGCAACTGGATCTATTAAGAAACCACCTGTCTACAAGCATATCTTTTGCCAAGCAATGAGTATATGGAAGACTTTTTAAAGCACACAAGTCATTTCTATCATTGCCAAGGGCTGAATCTCTAATGAACAGCAATGCTCTGTTTTAATTCTTACCACTATAGACTCTGAGTTCTTCTCCAATTTAACAATTGCATTTTCAGCTGACTTTAATTTCCAATCATATTCTTCTTGATGATGAAGAAGTTCGCACTGTGGACAGATAAACCAGGTATTATACATGGAGAGAAGTCACATAACAGCTGTTGAAATTCATGAATGAGTTCATTTTTGATCATAAACATTCAGACTGAAAACTGCTTCTGTATGGAGCCAGACAAGTTAGGTAAAGTGATGGTTAATAAACCAATACTTGATGTAGACAAGATTGGGGTGTGGTTGGTATGTAAGAAAAGTTATCCATGTTAGTCATTCTGAATGAGGTTGTACTTCCTTAAAAACTGTCCAAAATCCAGTAGAATTGAAGTGGAGTATAAATTAATTCCATTACAATTAATTTGATGCAATTCAAAACTTATAATTTGATGATACTCCCTGATCAAGCCTTGCTATTGGATTATCATATTTAATTAACATATTATTGCAACCATATTATTTGATCAATACCACGTGGCGACAGGAAGGGCATCCAGCCAGGAAACACTCTGCTAGCTCCATTCAGTTTCCCAGACTCTACTCGTTAAAAAAAGATGATAATAATGATGATTTGATCAATACAATATCAAAATCAAAGGATTGTCATCCAAACCAGCAATTAGACAACAGGAGCCAACATATGTGGGTGACTTAAAACTAAACCATCAACAGTAGGTAGAAAAATAAGCCATTACAGCCAATTTTATATTAAAACAATTCATATCCTTTGCAATCAAGTATCATAGCTGACATTCTTTTTATACTAAATTTTCTTTGTGCAACTGCATATGTCACTACTTGCTGAATTACAAAATGTTCTATGGCTGCTAAGAGAAGCACCTGATATAAACTACAGCTTTCCTGCTTCAATAGGGAGTAAAAATGACTTTTAAGTGCTCCTAGATATATCACAGAATCAAAAAGTCAGTGATACTTTCTGATATCCTCTATCCCAAGGGTGTCAAACTCGATTTCAAGGAGGGCCACATCACTGTTGTATTTGACCTCGGTGGGCTGGGGTGGGTGTGGCCAGGGTGAGCATAGCCAGCTCAGTGTCATTCCTGTTGGGGGCGCCTATGATGGCTCAAGTGCTCTGCCAGCGAAAACAGGCTCCTGAGCTCCATTTTCTGCTACCACAGCCTCCTGCAACACTCTGGATTGCAGGAGGCCATGGCAACCAAAAACGGAGCTTGGGAGTCCATTTTCAGTGGCAGAAGCACCACGGGCTGGTCCTTCATTGTTTCCAGAGCCTGCTGGCCACATCTAAGTACCCTGCAGGCTGGATCCGGGTCCCGGGCCTTGAGTTTGACACCCCTGCGCTATCCAGATACATTAATGGCATTAACTAGAAAGTGAGTTTTGTAAACTCTTGCCTTAAAGCTGGGAGTTGAAACACAGAGATAATTAGAGATTCCAATGGTCCAAACAGAAATGAGTAATAATCTCCAAAGTAAACTATGAAAAGTATCCAAGCAGTAATTAGAGTCTGGGAAAGGATTAAAAGTAGGGGATGAAACAGAGAATGAGCACCAGAATGCCCCTTTTATTCTTTTTTTTTTTTTGCCTTTTAATTTTTTTTTCTCAATTCCTTTAAGTTTATGTGTGTATTTTTTCCCCTTTTTGCCTTTTTTGCTTGTACATTTTACTTAAATGAATAAAAGAGACTTTTTTTTTTAATCCAACATTTCAACAGATTTTCAGATCACTTTCTTTTAAATAGGAAACAGTATTGCAGAAACGATCATAACGATTTATGTTTTTGGAGATGCAGTGAAACGAATGCTTGATTTAAATATATTGTTCCATTTCGGTAAGAGGCAATTACATGTATTAACTCAATCTTGAGATTTATCTCAGGAGGTGACTTTTGGACAGAGAAAATGAACACATAATCAAAAGACATATTGTTTGACGTTGGAAACACAAACATATGGCTCCAACTATTTAGTGGCTTGCAGAATTGATTAACATACATCAACCATGAATATAATGAATCACAGTTTCCATTTATTAATAAATATATGTTGTAAATGTTAAATTTTATGTCCTTTTTCAGGTTTTGCCCTCCTTTTATAATTTTGTATGATTTTCTTTTTATTTTATATTTATCTAATTAAAAAGAAAAAAAAGAAATATTTCTCTGTGCAATTTAATCAGGCCAAACCATGCAGGATAATCTGAAGTAAAGATTGTGTTCCGGTCCTTAAAATTGTCTGTTGACGATAACTAAATTCTATAGTTTGCCCTTAGAACTTGGAATTATACATATGTTTCACAAAAAAAATAATAATGCCATAAACAGGACTGGACTCATCCTTCTGCTTCAAAACATTTCTGGAAACAGTGACCAAAGGAAAATCTAAATCAAATTAAAATTAAAAATTAATCTAAATCAAATTAAAATTAAAAATTAAAATTAAAGTATTGAAACCCTACAAAGAAGAGAAAAATGGATTTTAATCACTCCTTCTTATGGTGATCAAGTTAGCCTTCTTCCATTTTCAATAAGGCATGAAGATTATCAATGGAAGAGTCAAAAGAGTTTCTGTACATTGATTATTATCCCATTTGCAAGATGTCCAGTTTTCCATTCCCCGTATTTTCATTCCATATAGCAATTGGGGACTAACTTTTCTACAGAAAATATTTTATTTGTTGAATGATAAAAGAAAAAGAAGGGACATTGATTTCATTGCTCTCAGTATCACATTTATGATACACAAATTCCAGATCAATGTTTGAGAAAAATATATAAATCAAGGTATTGCCATTCCAAAATCCTGTATTAAATAAATGTTATTACAGGAATTTTCCAATTCAAACAGTTAATGAGTGAACAATTTAAAAGCTTAAGGCACCCATCCTCTTAAACTCCCCAAAATTCAACTTAAAAAAAATACTTATCTGGAGAATGTCACCAGACATATCTACTACCATCATTACAAGCCAGTAAAAAAAAATAAACTGGTTGATTGCTCATTGATTTAGAAGGTAATGTCTATATGTTCTCTAATACTCCCATTCCTCCCATTTTTTTCTTCCAGTTGATTTCACAGTTTAATATGTTAAGTATGAGTCCAGTTGCACACAAGAAGCTCCTAAGAAGAATAGTAGGTTGAAGGTCCTACTGATCATTATTCTGTGGCATCTTATAACTAACACAATGCAATGAAGCTACATTTTAGCTCTCTTAATTTTTTACATTTATAGCAGACTACACTATGAAATAAGCATAATCAAAATGAAAAAAAATTCTGTCCCAAACAGGATTGAGATATTTTGAAAAGGGATTCCAATTTCCTGTCAGGTTTTACTCCCTTGAGGTGGAAGACAGCAAAGAAGAGAGATTAAGGCATAATAAAGTGGAGGAACAACAGTGAATATCACACAACTCTGTTTAGTATGAAATAACTGGTACTAGTAATTTTTTCCTGCAGAACAGGAAGAGTAACAGAAAAAGTAGTAAAAAGTTTATACCAACAAAAGGCATTTATTTATGACAGCTATAAATGCCTGATTTCTCCACCTAAGATATGATTCATAACCATTTGGAACTGTTTTCATATTATCTATGCTTCAGGCATGAAATGTTTCACTATGGAAACTGGGACGTAAAAAGAAACACCCTATAGGAGAAGGAGACATGCTACCTGCTTGTTTGTTCAAAACTGAATTCAAGTTCAAGCAAACATAGGGGGGGAAAAACACCTCAGAGAGAAATTATTTCAAACTCCATATTTGCAAGACAGTGAAGAAATTTATTCTTTGTTTGCTTTTGCAATGATGCAGAGATGCAAAGGTTTGTTAAGAAAAATGTGCACTCAGTTGAAATGCATAGCCAGGTGAGAGGAAAAAAATATTGGATTGCCTTTCAACAAGGGAAGTGAACTTCTCCAAATTTGGAAACTAAGCAGGATCAGGAATCTCAGGTAGGGAAAACTTAACCATGGGAGCAGCTATGACAAACCACTCCCATATCATTACTAGGAAAATTGTCCAATTGTATCTCTGAAATCACTAAGAGCTGTGCTCAGTTTTGACCATTTTTGAGGACATCGTTAGCTTTTCTGTACAAAGGAAGAATTTATAATAATAGGGCAAGAACCATCACGTGTGGATATAATTCCAGTGTTCTCCTACAGGAAATAAAATTGGCTGTAATCTTTGGTATTAGTTCCAAGAAGTATCATAAAATACTAGTTAAATTCCTCCACTTTGCTTGAGACTCAGTCAAATGCCAATTGCCTTAGTCAATAGAAACTAAGCAAAATCCAGGTGTTTCATAAGTAGTCTGAATATACCAGATGTCATGCTTGGCATGACAGTCAGTTTCTCATAGAAAGTAGGAAAGTCCTTTTGCTCATCAGGATTTCTCCCTATTGAAAACCCCCAATCTTCTTTCAGTAGGAAGCTTTTATTTCATAATACCCCACTTGCAAATTCATGAAATCCCAATATAACAGTTCCCTTATGTTCATTTAGAAACAAACCTAAATGCATGCTAAGGCTTGGTTCATGGAATAAGCTACAGAGGTAGGATTTATACATAAAGCTGAATAAAATGCATAAATCAGTACTTAGATTCATGTGCTCTGCTAAACCACAAACCAAGAAACAATAGATAAACTCATTGTGACCTAGTCCCTAATGTTCATGCAAATGACCTTACGAAAGGCTAAGTTTGAAAGTAAGAACTTTCTGATCTCTTAATTCCAAGCACTGAACAGGCTGTGACAGTTCCCCTACACATCATATTAAGCATAAACGTATATGCAATAGTTACCTCTTTTTCTTTCCTGGCTACCCCACAGATTACAGCTTGGTGGTTTTGATGTCCATCAGAAAGACACTCCTCACAGATACAGATTAGGTCACTGTGGCAGAACCAGCTGAGATGCCTTTTGTGAGTCTTGCAGCTCTGTATATCAATGTCCTTCAGTGGATCCATAAGCTTATGGCTCTGTAGTTTGACATTCTCCAGGTGAGGCCTCAAGTGATCCTGGCAGTAATTTACCATGCAGGTCAAGCAGGATTTTACTGCCTGCACCTTCTCTGCTAGGCAGAAATCACAAAGCACTTCTTCCTCCTTCTGTTTCTCTTCTGGGTGTCTTTCTGTCAAGATATTGGATGAACGATCCTTGGATGATTCGTTTTCAGACAGGTGGTCTCCCAAGCTTGGTTCACTGTGGCATGGATCTTTGCTTTCAAGTTCCATAAGAGACGTTCCTTCATTTTTCAATTCTCTACTCCCACGTTTTTCTTCACAGATTGGTGAACCATTTACTTCAGGGTCCTGAATTGCCAGCTCTTCAGTCAGCACTTCGGGACAACTTGAATAGGAGGCAGCCATTATCTGTCTACTATTTCCTGAACAGAACCACCCCTTTTAATACTAACAATAGCTCTAGCTTTCTAAGGTGCTTGCTGTGTAACTGCACCTTAGGAAGAAATGAAAAAAAAAAACCCAGCCACGCCTGAATGTTCCTGAGCAACTGTGTGCTTTAGGGGATTAACTCTTTCTTTCCATCTCCTAGAATGCATGGTTTGAAATTACACAACAGGGGATCAAGTGATATAAACAGTTGGCATATATTCAACCTCTTTCCTGTTAGTCTTATTAACCAGCCAAATCTTGATTTTATGTATCTGTGTTATAACATACATCCAGGAAATGTATGAATCATGTAGAATGTGAATGTGTGTGTGTATCCTGTCATAATTTAATATTGAGCTATATTGATATGTTCGTTTCTCTCATGATTTTTTTAGAAGACACTAGCAACCTCTGGGACCATCATAAGAACAGGCTGAGGGCTCAGTGTAGCCTGGGGCCATCACTACCTACTTCCATAATTGCCATAACTTGCACTTAGAAAATATTGTGCATTCTTTTTAAAAAAATATTTTTTTTAAAAAAGGTGGCTGACAGACTTACAATCTAATACCCATGTTCTCAAAGGATAGAGGGGTAAAAGAAGAATCAGGAAATATATTCATATCCATTTTTTCATCAATTGAACAGAACTAATGTTTGTGTTCACTTCAAATTATGTTTAATACTGCAGTGACTTAATGACAAATAATTGGAATAGGGATTTAATTAGTTCAAATTATTTCTACTCCATGGGACTTAGAATGTATTGCTAGTGTGGGACCTTATAGCTACTGCTGTATATTGGACCAAAAGATTGCAGTTTTATCAAGAGGACATCAGAAACATATTTTGAGACATAGCAGATTCTCTCACTTTGACAGTTGAATTTTCCAACTATCATGGCATTTCCACATGGAAGGAAGGAGGAAGACTTTGTCATGGCAATTATGAAAATAGCTAGGGATGGGCAATCTTTGGAGCCACACTGGGCTCTAAGCCTCTTCATATGATGAGTCCCAGAGGTTACTGGCACTCCAATTTGTTTTCTTCTTCATTCTTTCCATTTCCATTCTTGTCATCTTTCACATTTTACATTTCTCCACTGAAAAGCAAATAAAGAAAATTCTTCTTCCTGATTGGTGTATTAGCAGAGAGAAAAAAAGCTTGCTCAGAGTGGCAGTTATTGTTTAAATATAGGAGGGGGGAAGGGTGGAATGTTGGTTCTGCTACGGCAAGAGGATTGGTTGTTTGTGTAGCAGCACTTTTGATTGGTAGATGGGTTGAAGTTTGTAAATTTGGCTTTTGGATGGTGGTGGTGTTTATATGCAAATGTAAATTTGGCTTTTGGATGGTGGTGGTGTTTATATGGGGTTGGTTTGGGTTCGAGTGTCGCCCTTTATGGCCGGGATTTGCCTGTTGACCAGAGCTAGTTTCCAAATGTCTGGTAGGCAGGAGGTATCATCATGTTTGTTCATATTGTGGGGGTGTTTCTCAATTTCAATGGCTTCCATAATTATTCTTTTGGTGAAATGCTTAGGGTAGATATACACTTTCTATTGAAGAGCAGGCAACAGAATTTCATTTTTAATGTGGGCCAGTGTGTTCACAGTAAAAAAAATGATAATAAAAGTTATCCTATCCTATCCTATCCAAAGCTATCATATCTTATCTTATATCTTATCCCCTCTCCTCTCCTCTCATCCATTATCCTGGGATATGTATATTTGCCTTCGTTTCTGACAATTAAATTTCACAATCCTTGAACTGAAATGTAAAATGGACTTAAACTTCCCCAACGCTTCCAGCTCTATCCTACCCATTTGCTAATGCCTATCCATTGCTTATTTGCCAAACTGTCATTCTCCATCTCCATTTTCTCTAGCTTGATTGTATTTCTTAGAAGCACCCTGACACATCCTTGCGTGAGGATGATATATTAATAGCCAATTCTTTCTTTCCACAGATAGGTATGATAATAGACCAGAGGCCTCCTGTTGATGCATTTTGAAGATATCTCGGTACTGTATTCTTGAGCAGCCCTTGTCAATGAGCGCACTTCATACCTTTTCCCCAGGACCACTTCCATGGATCTAATTTGTGCAGGTGCATGAGAACACACTCTTTGGGATGAATTTGCTCAGAAGGTAAATCTCAGCACTTTTTATTTATTTTATTTATTAGATTTTTACTGATAAGTAACTTGAGGCAGTGAACTCCTTCCTCCTTCTATTTTATCTACAACAACAACCCTGTGATGTGAGATGAGAATGATTTATTTATTTATTTATTTATTCAAATTTCTAGACCGCCCTTCTCCTTCACAGGACTCAGGGCGGTTTACAGTCCAATTAAAAAACATACAAATACAAAAT
>JANHFK010001775.1:151229-161818 GCA_036250565.1 Sibynophis collaris
GTGAAATCCAGCAGGTTCTGACAGGTTCTGGAGAACCAGTAGTGGAAATTTTGAGTAGTTTGGAGAACCGGCAAATATCACATCCGGCTGGCCCCGGAGTGGGGAAGGAATGGAGATTTTGCAGTATCCTTCCCCTGCCACACCCACACCCACCAAGCCACACCACACCACACCCACCAAGCCACACCCACAGAACCGGTAGTTGGATTGGATTTCACCACTGTGATGTATGCACATTGAAAAAAATTAAAAGAGAATATTTGTAGGTCAGATTTGAAATGTAGTGCACTCTTGGTGCTCTGTGAGCTTGGTTGTTTTCTTGCAGATGTTTTATTACCCAAACTAGGAAACATCATCAGTAGTCATTGATGATGTTACCTACTTTGAGTAATGAAACATCTGCAAGAAAACAATCAAGCTCAGAGAGCACCGTGGATCCCTTAGACCTTAATGAACAGTTTAGGCATAGATCAATATGGGAAAAATCAATCTATGTGGTTGTTAGGAGCTCAAAATATTTTATGGCACATAATCAAGTCTACCAAACTCTGTAACTTTGGGAAATAGAGAAAGAAAAGATAGGAAGTGTTCACAATAAATGGTTTGTATAAATATGCATTGCTTTTAATTTAACGATCATAAGGATACAATTCCTCAATGTTTTAAAATGTGGACATAATTACTTTCTTCCTGGCTCCATTCTTTGCCCATCAATATGGAAGAAGTGGTCCATTGGCCAAGTAATTTGCTGTGGCCACAGCCTCGTTCTGGCATACCTTATCTCACCTGTTAGCTAAATTCAGTATTTTCCCACCACCCTCCCAGAAGTCATGACCAGGTATGCATGACAATGAAAAGCTATTGCTATTCCTTAATCTGTAATATAAAATGTTCCTTCTTCTGCCAAACTAAATTTCATCTCCAGTCCTAGGGATACCATATTTGGGTGCCAAGCTCCAGAAAACCACTGGATGGCAGATCTAGTGACCATCCATATTTTTGAAATCCAGATTCAGTCATCCTAAACTGTATTATAGATATGGCAGTGTAGCAGAGTTCAAACATGGTGCACCAGAGGGTATCAGCAGGTGATAGTGAGACAAGAGAATGGCCTGTACCAATAATAGCATATTGGAAAGTCATGGGTGCAGTCCATAAGGCAGAGAATAATGTTGTTGTTCAGTTGCTAAGTCATGTCTGACTCTTTATAATCCCATGGACTACCTCAGGCCAGGTCCCCTATTCTCCACTGTATCCCTGAGTCTGCCCAAACTCATGCCCACAGCATTGATGACACCATCTCACCATCTTATCCTCTGCCATTCCCTTCTCTTTTTACCTTCAATCTTTCCCAACATCAGGATCTTTCTCAATGAGTCCTCTCTTCTCAATTGGTGGCCAAAGGATTTGAACTTCAGCTTCAGTATCTGTCCTTCCAAAGGACAGTCAGGGTTGATTTCCTTTAGGATTGATTTGATCTCCTTAGACCAGGGGTGTCAAACTAGCAGTCCATGGGCAGGATGCGACATGTGCAGGCCACACCCACCCCAGCTCTGTGATTGGGAAAAACATCATGAAACATCACATGATGGCAATGTGACGTGGTGAGTTTAATGCCCATGCCTTGGACCATAATGAGACTTGATCAAAAATTCATATTTCTTCCTACAGAACTTACATTCATACTTTGCACGTTTGGGAGCAGTAATTAAGACAGTCTTTCCCAACCGGACATGTTTTCATCTGTGAGGGACTACAGAAAGGTGACCAATCATCCTCCTTTAGGGAGGACAGTCCTTCTTTTGTAAGTTCTGTCCTCTCTCAAAAAATGTCCTCCTACATGTCCCCCTTTTTGATATTTGAAGACTAATCTGTAAATCTCCGTATTCAATTGATGCCGATCCGATCCGATCTGCTGCGTGTGATGTGACATATTTGTATTTGACATGACAATTCGTCAAGGCTTGGTACATTGCAGTGAGACACAATTATGAGACACATACGCTCCGCACAGGACATTTGTTTTGAGAGAGTATGACACAGCAAGAGTTGCCGCGCACAATGGCTTTGTTTACACTGAATAAAATGTTTCTTTTATTTACGATATTTTTTTTCTTCAACTTATTTGTGTCCTCCTTGTCATTGTAAAAAGGTGGTCACCTTAATTACAGGCTCCGGAATTTTAAACCTTTGGCTATGCATTCTCAACCTTTCCAACCTCTAGAGAAAGGACTGAAAAGATTGTTGAATTGTTGGTTTCTTGGGTTCATTACCAGATTAGGTAACCTGGTAATGAAACATCTGCAGGAAAACAACCACGTTCAGAGAACACCAAACATCCAAGCACACCCCTGGGCTACATATTTGCTCTGCCGTAAATTGTGAATATTGTGTTTAAAAGTCACTTGTAGTACAGCTTGTGGAACAATCTCAGTTCAGAATATAGAAGGCATTCCTTCAGCTGGAATTCTACTCCTGATAAGTACAGGGACCCATGCAATTGCATGGCTTCATTATGATAGTAGTTTACCATTGCTTTTTCTCAGAATGTTTTTTTCACATTTTCAAATTTTCTAGCCTACAGCCCTAGTCTTCCCTCTGGTATTATCCAGGATGAAAACTACTTGACTTTTTTGAGACCAGCCAAGATTTCTTAAATGCTTCCACCTGCTATGACTGCAGCAAGAGAGCTGACTGTTTAGACAAGCTGGTCAAAATATTCCACATGTACTCCAGACCTATTTAAAAAGGAGAACAAAGAAAGCAATTGTACCACAACGTTCAACTAAAGCACCTCTTCTGATATTTATTTGGCCATAAAGCAGAACAGGTTATCTTACGCTATGGCCTTTTAGCTTAACCTTCCACACTGGAATGTTATAAGAGCAAAGAGAACAACTAAAAATCTGGATGAGAAAGAAGCTTACTGGCCCAGCCAAAGCTCTTGTAAAGATGAGTGGAATTTTTAAAAAGCCAATCTTAGAAAGCCCAGCCATGCCAGAAAAAGCATTTCTATGCCTGAGAAACATGGCCACAACCCCTGAGAAAGGCAGCTTTGTTTCTCTCCCAGAGTTTTGCCTCTCCATTTGATCAGACGTTGGTTCTGTTTGGAAATCCACTGTCTCCCCTTCTCTCCACTCACCTGAAACCAGATCTATCACCACCCATCAGCAAGCCAATTCCACACATCTCTCCTCATTGCCTCATTACTGTCAGCAGCCTATGTGCATAGTCAATCTCCGTTTGCCCCACCTCACCCTGAAGCCTAAAGGCAGGAAGACAAATTACGCCCAGAAGGGAAGGGAAAAAGAGATTGCCTTTCCTGCTAAGCAGGTTAGGGTGGAGTGGGTGAGTAAGCAAGTGTCTCTCTTCTTAAATTCCATATGCAAGCAGCAGAGGCCTACAGATGACACCTGTAAAGAAAAGAGATAATTCCTTGTAAAAACAGAGACCTACATAGGCAAAGAGCTATTTCTTTGTAGTAAAACATAATAACTGAGGAGACTCAACCTCTGTAGTACCAGAGTAGCCTTAATACTATAGGCAGTTTCTCTTCATTGCTTCAGGCAGGAATAACACCAGTTCTTATCTGTGAATACCTTTTGCAGTATGTTCTTTCCCTCAAGACTTGCCTGCTCTTGAGGAATTCAACAGGGGTGATTTTGTCTGCCTCAGCAAATCCAAAAATGGCCAAGGAGAGGGAAGCTGAGGCTTAGAAAACTGTTCCATAGAAAAGCAGAGAGATTTATTAAAGGCAAATTTCCAGCAGCAGCTATTTGGGCTTTTTATCTAGGCCCATCCTGCTAAAGGAAGTTACCTATTTCAGGTGACAAAAGAAGATTAAGGAAGACTGCTCCTCAATTTCTGGAATAGGAATTGGTGTTTTATTAAAACTTATTAAACTTTATTAAAACTTTGGTCTTGGATGACAGGGAGTGAAACATTTGAGGTCTGCTTTAAGTTAAAGCTAACACATGAAGGCACTGCATGCATGACCAATGTTCATGCATTTTCATTGGTTTTGAAGACTTGATGTTATCTTCAGGTTAGTGGCACCATGCCAAAAAGTGGTTGCAAGGAGAAGAATCTATCCCTTGCTTGTAAACAACCCAGACCATCTGGTTGGCCACTGAAAGAAAGTATTGGCTGAATGAAATAGACCTTAGTGTAATCCAGAAGGATTATTCTTATATTTAGTCCTGTGTGCTGAACACACAAGGTACCAAATCTTTGCAAAGAAACGGAAGCTTAGAGTGTCCAGAACTAATCCAAACCATGGATTTAAGGGCAGATAAGTGTCTGAAATTAATGTAAACTTTGGGAAGTACTAGATTCCAGGGATGCTTGTAAGAAGATATCTCAAGGGCTCCAATAAACCTCAAGTGTTAGGGGATTATAAAAGAAGTAATTTTAAGGCATCAACCTGCCTACTCCTACACTGCTTGTTCAACTATTCACTTAACAGCTGATACAAAAAAAAGTGTACAGACCTCTCTTATTCAGGAATGAATGCAGGCTCCCTCCCAGGATAGCATTGCTGAAACTTATTGAAAGAGATGGCAGGAAGAACAGTGAGAATGAGACAATCCAAGGAATCAGGAAATAGCCTATTTTTAATCTTCCTTTTGTAATGCATGTGGCTTTAAGTCAACTGTTGCCTATCAGCATTACTCATTGCTCTTGGTTTGTAATATGAGGATTAATAAAAATGAATTTTCTTTATAAGATTGTTATAAAGTACACTTGTTCAGAATGATACCTTCTAATGTATTAGGTTATAAGGTCCATCAATTCCACTTAACAGAATCATTGGGTACAATGGAAATACAATTGGGTACAGTCTAAAGTACATGGAGCTCTTCTTGGGGAAATTGTTTTTACCATCATGTCTCATTGATGCATTTCTCTCAAGTTCTCTTAATGCCCGAAAGAGCCACCTTGGTGTAGAGGTTAAGGTGCTGAGATAGGAACCAGAAGACCATGAGTTCTAGTTTTGCTCTCAAAGCCAACTGGGTGATCTTGGGACAGTCACTTTCTCTCAGCTCTAAGCAGAAGACAATGGCAAACTACTTCCAAAAATCTTGCCAAGAAAAGTGCAGGGATTAGTCCAGGAAGTCCTTGAATATACACACAGACAAAATCACAAAAGCCCAATGTAAGTATTGTTAAAGTGTTATTATGTGTGGGTAAAATTACAACCTTAGTAACCATTCTGCAATGTGATGTGACTGATTGCAGTCAGACGAAGGCCTGTAAATTTAGTTTCCTTTATAACAGCAGTAAATTAATCATGTAGATTTCATGAAATGAATTACAGCCTATTCTCAAAAGGAGAAGTAATAGAAGGACAGTAACTTCCTTATGCTCCCTAGCTATGGTTCTATTTGTTCTACTACAAATCTTAGGTACAGTAGAATGTCCAAAAGCTATCAACTCTCTGCCCTTATTGTAAACTATATGATAAAAAATAAATGTTTATTCATTCTGCTTTGGCAAAATGTTAAATGAAGATCTGCAAAGATTTAGGGGAAAATATGTCTTAAGCAAGGATATAAATTTACTTCAAAACAAATTTTCATGTAACTTCCTGATCGTTCTAATTAAACAACATTACAGATATCTTTAAGAGTTAATATTTTTCCCATGCTTGATCATCGGAAGTCATGGCCCCATTTTTCCAATTCATGCTCTAGAGCAGTGTTTCTCAACCTTGGCAACAGATATGCAGACTCAGCTCCCAGCATTCCCTTGAAATATGTACACAGGTAAGATTCAAGATGGTCTCATCATCTTCATTAAATTAATACCAGGTAGGCATGTCTACTTTCAGAGGTGTGGATCTTGCTGCAAAATAAGTTATTCATGGGTTGGCCACGATGATATAGCAAAAGTGAGAACTATTCATCAACTTGCCTTCTCCTGGATATGAATTAAAACTATAGTTAATCAGGGTATCAAAGACATTGAGCTATTCAAAAGTCCCTATGACAGCATAGATGGGGAGCAGACAGAGTGAACGGGGGGGGGGGGATCCAAATAGAAACTGTTGAACAGAAAATTTATCTTTATTCAGATTTTTTTTGTCTTTGGGATAAGATAGAGTTCCTTATTTTTCTTTGGAATAAGACAGAGAGCTCCTTGAGGTGAAACAGAAGTTAAAAAGTTGCAACGAGCTTCTTCTAATACTGAACTGCTAGTTAGGCCATTGTCCAACTTCAGATTCCATAAGTGGTAAAGAATTCAAACTCAGGCATCCTGAAAAATAGAATTCTTTGGGGGAAATGGACCATTTCTTCTCAGAAGACAGAACACTTCAAAATAATCTTGAGTGGTTGAGGTTTAGTGGAGCCTTAAGAACTGAGACTTTAAAATGTTCAGTTCCAGGCTCTTTCTGGAAATGTCTGAATGTCAGTAAATTTTGTGTTTTGGTTTTGCCTAGCCAGCTGCCTATTATTCTATCATACCATATGCTTGACATTGGATATGGACATTGTTTCTGTTAATTAGATGCAGCTTCATAGTAAGATATTCAATAGTTGCATGCTGGAACATGAAGCACTTGAAGAGCAGGAAAGTTGGGAAATGTGGGGGTTTCCAACTTTAATCACATACTGGCTGGATTATCTCAGAATTAAAGAAGAAACTCAGAACTGCAATTTGTGCGTTTATTAAATCCCATGAAATTAATGAAAATCCTAATACATTATTCATAAGACACTTACACTTGTTCTTAGCCAAGGCCAAGAAGCCATTTGGCTCAGTTTGTTTTGTTTATTCATAAGGTGAAACAGCTTAAAGAAAGGAGATAGCAGGTTTCTCTAGCACTCTAGAGAAAAAAATGAAGAGATGTCTCAGGAAAGAGAGAGAGTAGATCTATTCTCCTGAGCACTTGAGGGGACAACAAGGACCAGTGGATGGAAGTTTTACAGTGAGAGATCCAAACTTGATCTCAGGAGGGATTTGAGAGCAATTAAGCCAAGGAACAGCCTACCTCCTGAAGTTGTGAGTCTTTGTCACTGCAAGTCTGCAAGAAAAGACTAAAGTGCTATTTGTCATGAATGGTGTGAGGCTTCCTATACTGGAGTAGGGGTTGGACTAGAAGACCCCAAATTCCCTTCCAATTTCTAATCTATGCTTCTTGGTCCATAGAAGCATACTGTCATTGAAGCCAAGTCAAGTCCACTTCACCTTCACACCTTCAATTTACTGGTTTAAATCCTTACTATGTTTATACATGTCCTTGTTTATCTTAGCATGAAGGAGGCTTAAGTTCCTAGGAAATTTATAAATTGTGGAGCTTCGTGTTAGTCATGCAGCATAAGTAGGTATTTGAAACAATGTCATGGCCATAAATATTTGCAGTATTTTAATGTGTATTATTATAGTATCAAAAGCATTAAATTTTCAATTTAATAATGGGGACTATGAGTGGAAAATTTATTGCAGTTTTTAAAATGTAATATTCTTCCTGCTTAGTTCTATCTCTATGGTTGTTAAAGATACAACTGCAGAAAACATTATAGAATATTAGGAAGTGTTTAGAAGGGAAGATAACTAAAACATTTTAAGTGTTGAATGTTGCTTAAAAGTATTAAAAGCTATAACTTTGTGATGTCAATAGGCACAGTGTTCTGAAGCAATTAGGAAGTGGAACTCAGTGGGTGCATTGAAGTTGCCTGAAGTTGTGGGTGCACAATTACTGGAAGTTTTCAAAAAAAAAAAATAGATCACCTTTTCTCCAGAATGATCTGAAGATTTCTGCACTGGGCTGTGAGTTGGACTGGAAAGTCCTTCCAAACTCTATGAAATGAGAACTCTGACCTTCTTGGGAAATAGAGTAAAGTCATGGGATGAAGACAAGAATAGTGTTACTTATGTGAAGTTGCAACCTACGTTCTGTGTGTTTGTGTTATAAAACACATAGTAAAATTGACCCAGAAAACTGGTCAGATTCCATGTGACACTAAAGAATTATTTCTCTTCCACTTTCTTATAATCCCACAAGAAATTTCTAGATAATTCTACCCTGTTTCTCCCAAAATAAGACATCTCCTGATAATAAGCCCAATCAGACTTTTGAGAGCATGGCAATAAGACCAAGCACTTATTTCAGGGTTCAAAAAAATATAAGACAGGTCTTATTTTCAGGGGGAAATGGTAGGAATAGGTCAGTTTGATCTAGTGGCTAAAACAGCTGGTTAGAAACCAGGAGACTGTGAGTTCTAATCCTGCTTTAGGCATGAAAACCAGCTGGATAACTTTGGCTCAAGACATGTCACAGGGGCAATTGTTATGGAGAAAATAGGAGAAAGAAGGAATATTGGGTATGTGCATCACCTTGAGTTTTCATAGAAATGTTAAAGATATAAATAATTAAATAAAAAATTCAGTGAAGCTTATTCTGAGCTAATAGGATTAAATCCTTTATGCTTTCTACTGCCAAGTATGCCTTAATATGTTGCATTTTCCTTTCTTCCATAGAGCTGACTGTTTCCCATGGGAACAGCTGTGGTTTTGTTTATTTAAAATGCAATAAAGGTGTAAAATAAAATTGGCAATAAATAAAGTTCTACTTCTTCATTCTTTCATGTGAAGTACAATCAGAAAAGGGCCAGAACTTCACCTCATCATCTCACTACACTTTCAGTCAAAACATGTAACCTTTAATGCAATTAAAACCATTTCTCCTTTACTCAGGTGAGCCAAAAATGTTCTCAGAGAACTTTTCCATTTTCCAAGGTCCTGTGTTTTGCATTCTTATAATAGTGGCATACATATTGTCTTTGATTTGGTTTTATATGTGATAATAAAGGTCACTTTGAGAATTGTACTGTGTGAAGCAATAGTAATCTTATTTGCAGCCAAGGGCTACACTTCATCTGCCCAATCTCCAGTTTGCCAAGAAGGGCAGGATTTTTTTTTCTTTTTTGCCTATTTAAGGGATTGTTTTTATATGTGCATTAAGCCTACATGAAGCTTAACAAATCCTAATATCTTTAGTTTTCAGCCAAATAATGTAGTATGTTAAGGACTATCTTAACACATGGGCCTGATGGGCACTTGACTGTGGTCCCCATGAGCATAGGGGCCCCATACTAATCTGTGTATGTTAACCCTTCAATGCACCTTGTATCATATAAATACAGCAACTGTATGTCTTACTGAGTATTATTGTGTTTTTCAAGCCTCATGTATTGTTCAAATGTTGGAAGTGCCAATAAAATTAATGTATTTTTAATTTTATTGACCATTTACATTTTTATTCCTGTGAGTAGTTGTCGTAGGGGTCCCAGCAGTGGTGACATTTGAGCTGAATAGATACAAGATGCTCTCTCAAGTTATCTTTAAAAACTCACAGTGGCATTCACGCAGCATGCTAATTTTCATTGGTTTTATTCCATTTTAGGTTTTCTTTTTCTTTTTTTGCTGGCTGGCTGAGTTGTGAGAATCCTATTCTCTAGCTTAGTTTATGGTTCGATGCATTGTCTATATCCAAAAATGGAATAATTGGTAGCCAAGTGTATTATTGGATTGTTAGATTTCTATCCCACTATTTTCTCAGTAACTCAAAGTGACTTATATAGAGGTCCTGCATTCCATTGCATCACCACAACAACCATTTGGGCTGAAAGAAAGGCTAACCCAAAGTCACCAGGTGAACTTCAAAGGCGGAAACTGCAATAGTAGCTTGGTCGACCCCAAATCCTAGTCCAGTATCTTAAATCACAATGGTGTTTTATGAACTAAGTCACAGCATCCCCAGAACTAGCCTCATCACTCAAGGTATTAAGACAATAGACAGAGTAAAGCCTGTTCTGCAGAGCCCATTATTACATATTTCTTTGCTCCATTATTTAAAAAATATCCTGCTTTGGCAGGCTGAACAGCTCAGTGATTAATATGATCTAACCATCATATCAATTTCCCCCTCCAGTCTAACATCCATCATTCTGGGTCACTGGAAAAATATTAAGGGTGGTTAGAACCAGACATCTCTGAAAAATTGTTGTTCCACACCTCCAGAACAGAATATCCCTGCCATGAATCACTGATGGAAAACTGGACCTAGAAGACAGTATATTGTTGAGCTGCCAACCGATCTAATTCCTATTGTATATTAAATGTATGACATCCAGTTTGAAATAGTGTTTAAGGCTTGAAACCAGGAGACCATTAGTTCTAGTTCTGCCTTAGATACAAAACTAGCTGGATGACCTTGGGCCTGTAAGTTTCTCTCATCCCTAGGAAGGAAGCAGTGTCAAACGACTTCTGAAAAATCTTTCAAAACAAACAAACGAACCCAACAACCCTATAGGGACTTGTCCAAGCAGTCCCCGAAAATTCGACATGATTGAATGGAAGGGAAGAAAATAGATGTATATCAGGAGTGAAATCCAGCAGGTTCTGAGAGGTTCTGGAAAACCGGTAGCAGAAATCTTGAGCAGTTTGGAGAACTGGTAGAGGAAATTTTGAATTGTTTGGAAAACCAACAAATATCACCTCTGGCTGGTCCCAAAGTGGGGTGGGAATGGAGATTTTGCAATATCCTTCCCCCAAGAGTGGGGAGGGAATGGGGATTTTGCAGTATC
>JANHFK010001775.1:181835-196682 GCA_036250565.1 Sibynophis collaris
TTCTCCAGCACCATAGTTCAAAGGCCTCAATTCTTTGGCGCTCAGCCTTTCTTATGGTCCAACTTTCACAGCCATACCTTGCAGTTGTAAGGCTTACAAAGCTCAAAAAGTTTAGGAATAAATGAGTTTGTTTTTTAATATATTAAACCAAGTTACAAAGGCTTTTAGGGGGAAATCTGTCAGACAGTCTTGGTTGCAGAATTGGACCAGGATTGGAGAGACTCCAAGTCATGTCACTCATGAAAGCCCACTAAAAATATTTTGAGTCATTCACTCTCAGCCCAAGCTATCTCAGGGAATTGTTGGCACTAAAAACGGTAGGAGAGATTCAGATGTATATTACCCAGAGTTCCTGGGGGGAAAAGGGAGGGATATAATTCTAACAAATAAATAAAATAAAACTTTAACTGTAGAAAGAAAACTTTAACTGTAGAAGAACGCTCAGTAAGAATGCAAGGGTCGACAAGAAGAAACAGCTCAACGAAATTTAAAAATTTAAGCCTGAGGAAAGAAAGCTGGATGGAGAAGTATGCACTTCTGCGCCCACAAAAATGTTAGGATAAGAGTATATGCCAAGTTAAATTGCTGTGAAGTCTTACTTCCTTTGTAAAGCTACTTGCCAGCTTGAAATAAGAAAGGCTGCAGATGTGCTATATAGAATGTGGGTCCCAATTTCTACTTGCCAAGGTCAAGACAGTGAAAAACAAACTAGTTCTTGCCTTGCTCAGCACTGCGGGTTGATCCCTTTCCATCGTCCCGCCCTTCCGTTCCTCACACAGCCTGTTACTCGACCACAAAGAGCTGCTGCCCAGCACATTAGATCACAATGAATCACTGGCTGACCTCTACCTTCTGGAGTGTTCAGTTTCTAATTTTATGGCCTGTATCAACCAGATTATTGAATCCAGATGTCTGTGAAATGCAGCCATCTAGCACAGAAATCCAACCCACATGGAGTGGAGCTTTAAGAGCCAGACTAGAGTTTACAGATGCTCACTTTTTATAAACCAAATCCTCGGCCAGGAGGCAGAATCATGCATCTCCTTCCTTGCAATCATAGTTACTGATAACACACTTCAGAAATACACAGATCTGGGTCAGTAAAGAATACAGATAGATATTCTGGTGCTTAGTATTTCTTATTTCTTTGAATCCACAATTAATCTTTGAGCTGGACAGCATATAGCATAGCTGTGTCTGATATTATTGCACAGTTGTAAGATAAACTGCTATTCAGTAAATAATTATATGAGATTCTAGATCTATCAGCCCAGTACAGTGGTTTTCTGTGTCAATGTAGTCCATTTTTAAGCCTGATTTTCTTTCAAGGCATGTAGGGCAAATAGCTTTATTGTCCCATTTTCTTTTATCCTTACAGTCCTTTGAACAGGATAAGGCTGAATGGTATAGCTTGCCTAGTAAGCTTCATGGCTAAGTATGGGATTGAGTACTGGTCTGCATGGACTAACATTTAACCACTCACATAATCACACAGGCTGTTTCTGACAGTGTTTAAACCATACATTGTTTTTCCTGAGCTTAGCAGGATTAATGATCCTATTAAATAATATGTTCCACTTGATGTATAAATTGAGCTTCTTCCATTGTGTGGATATGATTAGAATTAAGAGCCAAACTCAGCAATAACTTGCTCTGTTAATTCTGATCAGCTAGTTTTGGTTGCAGCTGCTTTGCCAAATCCATGTGGAGTTTAGACTTGTAGAGGAGAATCTCAAATCAGCCTCTTATCCCCTGTGAAGGCTCAGCAAGGAAGAGTTTTGAAAGAACTGAGTTTCTAAAATAATTACTTTTAATCAGTCTTGCCCCATCCTGGTGCTTTCCAGATGTAATGGAATTCAGCTCTTATAATTCCTTGCCAGCATTGCAGAAGACACAGTCCATCATGTCTGGAAGGCATTAGATCTAGAAGGACTGCTTTATATTATAGTATCCTATAATCTACAGCAGGGGTGCCAACTTTCAGTGGTTTGAAGACTACATCAGATTTTGCCAAGATGTCAAGGGAGGGTCACCACAATTCAAAACTGGGTGTGGCCCGGATACCAATTAGTCCTGGTCTTTTTCAAAGACTGGAATTTTTAAGGGATAAAAAGTCTTCATTAAGTACTTTAAAATCATCCTATATTTCACAAACAGTCTGAGTCAATTTGTTCAGCAATTGTTTAGAAAAAACCACCGTTAAAGCATGTATGTGTGCAATCACTAATTTTGATTTATATCAGTTAATAACTGTTGCCAGCCCGTAATAAACTGCACTAATGGCTTCTTTGGGGAAAAATCTATCCATTTTCACTAATTACATCACTTGTCATTAATATATAGTAAAAGAGGTTCCTTTCTCACTGGTTTCATATTTCAGCAGCAAGGTGAGTCACTTGTAGTAGTTTATTCTTGGGTTAATCTCTATTTCTATTTCTAATTATTGATGAATTCCTGTTGCATCTTTGATCCTGGTTGCTTAATAGACCTAACTCTTAGTTTTCTTTTTAAGGCTTTTGGTTCATTCTTTAATGTTGACTTTGATGTCAACACAACTCAGACTCCTGATCCCCTGCCAAATCATTATTCAATAATAGTATCAAATATGGAGCTGATCAGGACTTCAAGGCTAAAATAATGATCTCTTTTGACCTTCTAGCATTGCCAGTAGATAATCATCCAGATTTTTCTTTTAAAGCTGAGTGGAAAGATTCCAACATTTCCCTGTACACTCAGTTATCATTGACCAATGAATACTGTAACTAGTTTTGTGCTAGTAACTTTTTTTAAAGTTAATTTATGTTAGTATATATCCTGATTCAAAAATTCCTAGTTCCTTACTTAAAATCTTAGTGATGTTTGATGGATCCAAAACATGTTGTTTCTCATAGCGCCCAACGAAATGCCTCTGTGATTATCACCAACCAATAGAGGAATGCTCTATCAAGGGCTATCAGTTTTGAGGCATTGTTACAGCATGCCTCCAAATATTGTTTGCATAGCATAATGGCAGGGGTGCAGTAGCAACTATGTCAACAAGACATAGTTGCTTCTGCTCACATATTTACTGCTGTTCTCCTGCCATTTTGCTATGCACACAATATTTAAAGGCATGTTGTCCCCCATCCCAGAAGTAACACTGTCTCAAAACTTCTAACCCTTGATAGAATTTTCCTCTGAATTTATCTAACTTACTTTTAAAGCCATCCATGTCGGTCATCCATCATTGTATCTGTAAATTCTACATGTTAAGTATGCACGGTGTGAAAAAGTACTTTATTTGTCTGTCCTAAATCCATCTGAATCAACTACCTTGGATAATCCCTCATCCTAGTGTTTTCTCCATACATGGTTTTATGCATCTCATGTTCTCCCCCACTCACTAAATGGTTCCTAATGTTGTAGTCTTTTCTCACAGGAAAGTAGATTGAACCTTCTAATCATTTTGGTTGCTTTCATCTGAACCTTTTCTTTTTTCAAATGTACTGACCAGAATTTTCAGGAAACACTTTGCCTTTGGGGGTCCAATAAAAGAAATGCCTCCATTTCTGTAGTTTTTGTTAATATAGGGATATTTTAATAAATGACCCAAGAAAGTAATCCTTGAAATGAGATCTTTTGTTTCTAGTTCTATTTACCTCACCACATAATCACCACCATTTACTGCATAATTCTGCCAATTTCTTCATAAAGCTGTCAGAAAAGAATTTCATACTTTGTTTCTTCAGTCAGATCTTCAGAGTCCTTCTCATCTCTTTATTTGAGCCAAACAGATGCTCACAAAGATATTCCTTTAATTTGGGGAAAAACATGGGCTTAGTTTGGACTCTATGGCGAATGCGATAACTTAACAATTACCACTTAGGGGGGCCTGTGGAATGCAAGGTTTAGCATTGTCATGTTGCAGCAAAATTTCCTTCTTGTACTTTTGAACGCTGTCTAATCATGGTTTCAAAATTTTAAGTGTTGCCATTTAGAGTTGGTAGTGGTGCTAGGTTCCAGGAAATCCATATATAGTAAAAAAAAAAAATCTGCATCCTCCAAAAAATGTTACTATGAGTTTTCTTGTTGAAGGCTCAACATTGGTTCCCCCCCCCCCCTGTAAGTAAAACTTTGTTATGATATTCCATGGGCTGATGCTTCATTTCTGAACCATAATGTTGAGGCCACATTTTGTAAGCTTAACAATACTGTGAAGAAATTTCTCACTTTCATTCTCATTTCAACTCTTGAAGCTTCCATCTCCCCTGACAGCATACAAGGAACCTGTCTTGCACAAGCTTTCCAACACTGCAAAACATCAGTACTGTGGCATAGACTACCAAGCTTATTATCATTTTCCCTATTCATGATCCTCCAATCCTCATTATTCAGTCCATCCACCTTTCTCATATAAAATGTATTGTTGCTGTCACAGGTTTCATTCCTGATTACACAAATCAGCTCTTACTTGTTCAGCCTCTTTAGATTTATTTATTTGGCCCAGAGATGCACAGTACTCACATCAATACAGTCATCACCATAAACAACCTGCATTCAGTGGTGAATTTCTGGCACTCAAAAATTTAATCATGGTGCTTTGCTGAAACCACTGACAAATACTCACTGCAGACTTTTATTTCATGAACAATAGCAACCCAATCTATTCTCACAGCAATTGCCTGACAATTGAAATGAAGAAACAGGTGCTAAAGGATGCATCAGAACTTCTAGCAGAACTAGTAGTGCCATCTGTCAATGACTTACAACATTTGAGTCATTACATTTCATTCAGGCCTTATGTTGAATGAAATACTGGCAGTTTCGTTTCCAAGATGCCTACTATCTTTCTCCAGTGGAACCAGCAACGATTATGAATGCTGCAGGTTGTAGAAAGAATGAAGCACAGAGGCTTAAAGACACAATTTATTCCTCCTTTTTTCTGTCAAACATGGAAGCCACACAGGCATATTCTATGCATGGCTTTCTTTCTTCCAAAAAATGAAATAATTTTCCAGATGTTAGAGTAGCAGCCATCATATGAAAGTATTCTTTTTCTTCTCAGGGTTTCTTTGTAATGCTATATATTACACTCTTCTACTAGATGAGCAAAAACTATTCCTAATATGAGTCAAGCAGGTTTTGAAATGAGCCTGAGGTCTAGTATGCAAGAATGGAAGAATGAGATGACAAGGTTGCGAAAATGGGAAGGGGAGAAAAGGCAAGGAAAAGCCTTTGATTTCAGAAGCATACCAATTTTTCCCTGATGAAATTTCTTGGAGAGGGGGGTGAGGAAGGAGATGGAAAGGAGAACTTTTAAAAATTGCTGCATACCTTCCACTTCCCTTAAGTCTGCTCCTCTACTGTCTTGTATTGTAGCAAAGATTTGAAAGAAACGCCTGCAAATTCCAGACCTCAGGGACTGGATTTTTTTTTTTAATGTGTAGGTCATTTCAAGTTTATCATTCCAAGGCCAGAAAATGGATGGAAATCCATTTGGCTGACCCAAAAAGGGTGCTTCCAGAATTTGTATAAACGTATGACTTGTAAAGATTTAAAAACTTCATTGGGCATTATAAGAGAAAACCTATGTAAAAAAATACAATATATATATTTTTACATAGGTATACACAATATATACAATACAATATGCTACATATAGTAACCAGGGCCAGAATCACTTTTGCTCAAAATTGGAAACAAGATAACACTCCCGCCAACATAAACATAATAAAAAAGGTGCTGGATTGCGCAGAAATGGATAGGTTATCTATGGAATTAAAGGAGAGAAGAAACGGAATACTATAATGTTTGGAATGTTTGGTATAATTGGCTAGAAAATAGATGTAAAGTCCATACATAAAGACTATTTAAGAGTTACTCTAAAATGAAGAAATATTGCATATATTTGTAAATATTGTTACAATTTAAAGATAAAAGGTATTATGTATGTACATAGATAAATAATTATAAGACAATTAAATTTTTAAATAACTATGTAACATATAGAATAGTAATTAATAAAATTGGAAACTATGTATATATAAGTGACACCGATACTGGAACACTGTAAAGTGTGGAAATGTGGTGTAAAAGTTGAAATATGTTTAATATTTATTTTTTTAAAGGCTCACTGACTTATCTTTCCTTTTAATTCAGAATTAGCATAGCAGCATCTTTCAAAAATGGGAGTTATCGAAGGAGCTACCCTTTAGCAATTAAAAAGGGGTTTTAGTCTTTTCTGGGTTTTTTATTTTCTTTTTCTTTTTTTGGCTGCAAAACAGGAAAAGAAGGGAGGGGAGTGTGAAATCTTGGCAGTGGTGAAATCCAAATTTTTTTACTACCAGTTCTGTGAGCGTGGTTTGGTGGGCGTGGTGTGGCTTGGTGGGCGTGGCTTGGAGGGCATGGCAGGGGAAGCATACTGCAAAATCCCCATTCCCTCCCCACTCCTGGGAGAAGGATATTGCAAAATCTCCATTCCCTCCCCACTCTGGGGCAAGCCAGAGGTGGTATTTGCCAGTTACCTGAACTGAACAAAATTTCCGCTACAGGTTCTCCAGAGCCTGGCAAAACCTGCTGGATTTTTTTCACCCCTGGATCTTGGAGACCTGAGAGCTACTTCAGAATTTAGCTTATTCATCATCTTACTTACTAACGTAACAAATGAGAGAAAAGACGGAGTCAGAAAACAAGAACTGAGCAAAGCACTAAATCTGAAAAGGAGAGAAACAGCTTAGCTTTGAACTGTTTGGCATGCACTTGCTTGTACCTGCAGCCCTGAATTATTGTAGTGTTTGATTCCACATTGGGTTTAATGATGTTCCATTGCTCTTTCAACAATAAAAAGTAAGGCAAGGATTTTGCATCTGTGAGGAACAGTCTCCGGTGTCAAAATTGCGCACACTCTGCTAATGCTCAGAGGACTGGAAGAGGAGATGGATTCTACAGATGGACGGCTCGTTGCCAAGCTTCAGGCTGATGTGAAATCAGAGCAACTTCCTTCTAATGGCTTCCCTTTTAAAAAGGAGGATAGTTAGGGAGGAATTTCTGCCAAAGATGAAACTATAACTGCTGTTAAAAAAATACAGTAATGACCTAAAATAAAATAAAAACACGATGGAGTGAAAAAGCGAATGCAACAAAGTTTTAACATGGCTGATTTTGTCATTCAGTACAGGACAGGCCTGTCAAGGCTCATTTTCTGGAATTCTGGATAGATAGCAGGCTAAACAATCAGTTCTAAAAATGGACAGATTGTCTTTCCAATCTAATTCACATGTTTTACACATAAATCTATTCCAATTTCACATTAGTCTGTAATTTAAATCAACTCAGAATGTCACTTCTATATGGTTTTTCAAGCATACTTTTTTGAAAGAACTGTACAGAATTAAAGGCTACATTGTCTTAAAAAGTTGTATATTTTGTTGTTACGTTTTAAAAAACCCTTGCTGACATTCCATAAACCCTTAAAATATGGCTTTGTGACTGAATTTGGGGACCCAGATGTCTACGTTGCCCTTACAAGGTCTATGTTGATTTTTTGTTGGTGGTTTTATTTTTACATAGGCTGTTGATTATATGTGTGTTGGAATCTTAGTTTCTCACTGTTATATGTTTTTATGACTGTTTTAACTGTTGTTAGCCATCTACAGTCATGAATATGAGGGCAGCCACAAAAAACAAATAAATAAATAAATGCCAAGAACTACACTTCAATAGTCAAAGAAATGCAACATGTACCGGACAGTTAAAGTCCTATTCATATACAGATAGTTCTCAACCTATGACCGTAATTGGACCAAAATTTCAGTTAAGTGAGTGGCGCCCAATTTTATGACCCTTTTTGCCACAATTGCTAAGTGAATCCCTGCAATCATTAAGTGAATCCAGCTGCTCCCATTAACTTTGTTTGTTGGAAGCCAGCTAGGAAAGTTGCAAATGACGATCGCATGAACCCCAGAATGCTGCAATTTTCATAAATACATGCTGGTTGCCAAGTGCCCAGATTTTGAACATGTGATCATGTGAATCCTGCAATGATTGTAAGTGTTAGGACTAGTCATAAGTCATTTTTTTCAGTAAGTACAAACAATTACTAAATGAATGGTTGTAAGTTGGAGATCAGCCCCAAAAGTGCAAATTAGGCCTATTTCATACCAATAGGCCAATGTTTTTCAACACCCATCATAGATTATTTTGCAACTTCCACTTTCTAAAGCAAAAAAATCATAGGATATTTCATGACTAAATGTTTGAGTGTGGAATTGGCCATACCTATCTCGTTTACTGTTTGTGGAACATCCACAGACTGCCATCATCCAGCTATTGTTATGATATATTTCTCCTGTCAGTTTTCAGTCTTTGCCAGAGAGCGCCATTATTTTTGTAAGAAATAAAAAATAGAGTTATCGCCGCAGATGCAGATGTCCTGCTATTTCAGAAGCCTATCCTTCCAGTTGTACTGCTTGATGACAGCTTGCTGTCAGAGGTCATGGGTGCTTCATCACTGGAGGTTTCCAAGAAGAGACTGGACAGTCACTTGTCTAAAATGACATAGGGCAGTGATGGCTAACCTTTTTGCCTTCGCATGACAAATACGGGGGGAGCGCAGGGGGATCGGGTGTGCCTACACCCATAATTCAATGTGCACGCAACCTCCCCGCGCTTCCCCCGCTTTTGGCACACGATGGCATGGTGGGCCTAGTAGGCCCGTTTTTTGCCCTCCCCAGGTTCCAGAGCCTTTCTAGGAGTCTGTGGGGAAAATGGCCTTCCTGACCCCCCCGGAGGCCCTCCGGTGGCCAGAAACTGCCCATTTGCTGACTTCTGGTGGGACCGGAAGGCCCATTTTTCGCCCTCCCCAGGCTTCAGAGGCTTTCAAGGAGTCTGGGAAGGCCCAAAAATCAGGTGACCAGTGCACACATGTGCGCTGCAGCTGAGCTGGGGCAACGCTCGTGTGCCCACTGATATGGCTCCAGGTGCCCCCTGTGGCAGGCGTGCCATAGGTTCACTATCACGGATATAGGGTCCCCTGATTGAGCAAGGGATTGGACTAGAAGACTTGCAAGGTCCCTTCCAGGTCTATTCTGATGGATTGATAGTGAATCCTCTCACTGACAATAGAGTGTCTTGTCAGCATAATACAAATAGCTTGCAGAATGCTTTGAGATGCTGCATAGCTGATGCATATTCCACCCATCCTCCTAATAAATAGGCCTCTTCTTTGTGTCAGTGTTGCTGAAGCACAGGAATTTACAAATGATTATCAAGTCAGAACTCAGCACATGACGACACCTCCTTAAAACAGGAGGGAGAACATGGCAACATTTTCCCATGGCAGCTTAGGAGGAAAGATTGGGATACTCAGATGAGACTATTTAAAACTTGGAGGCTAAAATAGACTCACTTCTATACCAGCAGAAGATAATGTTGGAGTTACTATTGTACATTGCAAATGAAGCCAGGTTTTGAGTCTTTCTAAAGGATGAAGCAGAGGATGACATGTGGGAGAGGTGAACCATTCACAATTTAGCAATGATTTATTATTACAGCAGGAGATATTATTTCATTGATTTATATTTCAATTAATATTAAAGCAGACACACAGTCCCCCATGCTCATGTGTATTATACAATGCCATTTAAATGAAAAATGCTGTTATAGCATATTACACCACATTGCATGAATACTAATTTGAAAAATTAATGATACTGGGCAAAATCATTCCCCGTCATTAAGCCTGTTGCTAAATTGATGGTTGATGCCTACTGGAACATCTTTTTTCCTCATTTGTTTGTTCGAAATGGTTTTAAAACCAGACACTGCTCTTTTGAAAGCCTTCTGGGACACTGTGTTTCAGATTATGGCCAGACTCAGCCCTTCCACCAAATGCTGTTCTTGGGCCCAACAAGAAAGGAAGGATATAATAAGCTTCCTATGTGAGTTGAGATTTGACCCAAGTAATAATCAACTCTCTGGGTTTGGTATATTTAGTGTCTTTTTTGCATCCAAATTCAAAATCAAACCTTAGATTTGCTACCAACACTGCTGTTGATTCTTAGCTTCTATCCACCTACAGTCTATCAACTCTGATGAATTTTCTGGGTTGTATCTAATGTTAACGTTCTTTTCAAATGATAGGGTATTAGCATGATCTCATGCGATTTGATACAAAATTCTCTGGCTCCTCAAATATCGTATAAAAATTGGAATTTTCTGTAATTACAGAAAATGTGAGCGATTATATGTATCCTGCACAAAACATATACTTAGCTCGCTACAGCCTGGATGATTTAGCTGTATTACTGCAAATGAGGTGAATATGTATCAAGAGTTTGAACACTGAAACTGGAGTACAGGATTCATACACCAGGCATGCATTATTAATATACAGAAAAATACCATGTGCATTTATTTAGAAACAAGGCCCATTACATATAGTGAGTCTTACTTCAGAGTAAGTTTGCATAGTGTGCCAGTTTCAATTAGCCCCATTAAGCATATTTTGGAACTGCTAGCTAGCAGGAACTACAACAGGATTTAAACCCACAAAAGAAAAGGGTGTAAGGATTTTTTTAAAAAATGCATTATAATGAATGGTTTCATTTAAAGTACTTGACTTCAATACAAAGAGTTTCCCCTGAGGTTGGAGTAGTCAACTTGTAGCCCCCAGAGGTTTTGGATTACAAATCCCACACACTCTATTCATTGGCCTTGCTAGCTGGGATTCCATAAATTGTAATCCGAATCACCAGGAGGGCAACAGGTTGCATATCCTTTTCCTGGAATATGTCGCTGAGAGTATGTGACATAAATCTCACCTTTGGGATCACGGATGGAAGATTTCAAATGCAGTACAAATGGCCAAGTCCCTGAAGAATCACTGAAAAGGGTATAGTTGGCTGAAGTGTACCCTTGGCTCACACCATTAATCAAATTACACTTCCTGGGAGGTCACACACAGATATAAATGAGCTGTTCTTATTCATGTGAAATCTCACAGGAGAGTTTTGTTTCAATTCCCAAACACCAGAACTCCTGATCTCCCCATTTGCAAACAGCCACACCTTAGCCTGTGTGGGGTAAAAATCTGTAAACAAACTGCAGCCTCTTCTATCAATATTTAGTGTATATTTAACACACTTAGTTCCTGGCATTATTACCATAGAAAAATAGATGGGAGAAAAGTGCTTCTTTGCAAAGGATTTACTGGAATCACGCGTGCATGAACTCCTTCATGTAATAGTAATAAATCATGACTGATGCCTGGAATGCTTTCCAATAAATCATTTAAGGACAACCCAACTTTCTTGGTGACATTGTGGGTCCCCATTGACTTGTTCTTTCCCAAGAGGGGAATCCTTGACTATAGGAAGAGGATCTGATGGGGCTTATAATCCACTTAGCTATGTGGTAGAGAAACCCACCGTATGCTTCTTCTGTACACAGAGATATGTTTCCATTGCTGCCCTGGCTAGCAAACCACAGTGCTGCAACACATCTACTATTCCTTCTCTAGATTTTGAAGGCTCATAGCACGATGCCTTTAGATTAGGTAATGGGGAGCCAACATTTGCTACCCCTGCGCTTCCTCGTTGGCTACCACTGAGATATTGTGTGACATTATTATGGAATGCCATGTTGCCATTAGGACAGACTGTGTTCAAGATGATGGTACTGCTTCAAAACAATCATGTTGTTGAATGCTTCTCACTGGAATATGAGAAAGCTTCAGCAAAATTCACTGATTGCGTGATAGTTCTATTACATTTCAAATCAACATGTGCATTCAAATACGATACATCAGCACTTCCCATGAAATTTAGACAGCCCGTAATGGTGCCACCTTATCTTGTGCAATGCTTACAAAGGTTAATAATGTTCCTGTTCTTCTTTGACTCTGCCTTACAAGCTTTCATTTATTTGGATAAAGAATGCAAAGGAAGCATAATTCCTTTTCAGTGAGATGTTCCACTGGAATTGTTTGAAACAGCACCGCTAAAATGTCATCCAGACAACTACAGACGTAAAATGGTGTATAGATACTTGAAGGACAAACTTACATCTATGCATAGTTTATGGATATCTAATAGCCATCCTCATAGTATTTCTAATCCCATTACATCATGACATTAAAATATTAATTTTATTACATACAGTTGTTGAATCAGTGTTGTGAGATGTTCACCAGAAGTGGTCCAGGATGGAAGAATAATATCATATTGGCATTTCCTTCTATTGCACCAATTGATTAAATTTAGAATAGATTACAAATGCATACCCAATACTCCTTCCTTCCTATTTCCTTCCCTTCCCTTCCCTCCCCAGTCCTTCCTTTCCTTTCCTTCCCCTGCCTTTCCTTCCTCTTCCCTTCCCTTTTCTTTCCTCCTGCACTGAAATTTTTGATGATGAAAGAAAATTTTGACAGGGTCAGAGGCAAACTCTTTTTTTTTTAATTCCTGCCAACAGCTATTCAGACCATTGCAATCTTTGTGGACTTTTTCCCCATTCATTCCTCCAAAATCACTCTAGAGAGGATACCCAATACAGCCTTGCAGCTATGATAACTAGGTGATGGATCCTCTGAAAGCTGCAAAAAGGTATGAGTCTTTCCATGGTTAATTGCATGATGAATATTGCTGAATTTCACTCTGCTCTTCTTTGGATTTCAGCACTTTCTCAAAGTGCCTGGAAGGTTAAGCAACATTCACTTGTCTGGAAGTAAAGTAAATCAGGTTTCAGTTGCTGGATTAAACCCAACCAACAGATTGAAGAAAATGGAAGAAAATGAAGAGCAGCCACAGAGCAAACATATATTAGATTACTTACTCAACTTAGTTCAGACATTTAGAGCAATATGAGCAGCGTTCCACTTTGTACCGCTATGCAGTTAATCCAGTAATATATCAGAGTTTAATACAAGCACAGGTCAAATGGCAAAGCAGGAGGCACTTGGAAAAAAATGCCTTTTCCCATCCCTTAAATCTTACTTCAGCATTCTCTGATTCCATTCAAATTGGATGAAAGAATAATGAAAGTGGCAGACCATCAATCGCTTTTAATTTGAATTCTTACATTGCATTTTAGGGTTTTGTTTCTGCCTTGCCTATCTTTTTAAAAAGCAACATGCTGCTGTTGGTTATTGTTGTTGTCGCAAATTCCAGGTAAACGTTATCCTTTTTTCCCCCCATTTACTGAAAAAAATGGTTTGGGGTGAGGAGAGATGGGAGAGAAGGAATTGTATTCTTGATTATGATACAGGTCAACATCTAGTGAGTTTGTTCCTCAGCATATATCTTCTGGTCGTAGGAGCTCTGAGATTTAATAAACACCCTAGTAAAGTGATGGCTAACCTTTTCCAGACCGAGTGACCAAAGTGCATGCGCCCGAATCCCCATCCATGCACCCCATTCTGTGCACGCGCATGCAGCCCCCCTTGCACACCCTGCCCCGTGCATACACAGCAGAGAACCGACTACCAGCTGGCCGGCGGGAGGTGTGCACGCATGCACGGCGGAGCTGAACTGGGGTGAGGGCTCACATGCCCACAGAGAGGGTGCTGCATGACACCTGTGACGCATGCCATAGGTTTGCCATCACGGCCCTAGTAGATCTCTATGGAGATTCTCAGTCATCCAAGTCAAGGTTGTCCCAAAGGTACATTTTCAAAAAGCAAATGGACTTTGTTTTTCCTTGAAGACATTTTGCTTCTCATCCAAGAAGCTACTTCAGAACTGAAGAAGCTTTTTAGATGAGGAAAAAAAATGTCTTCAAGGAAAAACAAAGAAAATCCAGTTGCCTTTGGAAAAAATACCTTTGGAACCCCAGTAGATTCAATAAGCCTGAAGCCTGACTACTCTTAAACTCAAATATCTATTTCTGGAGTGGGATGGTCACATTCTCATGGCTCATCTCTCTTGCCAAACATAAGCCTCTTGGAGGTTTCCTTCATTAACCCTCCCCGACTTGCCACAAGTCATTAGCAAACATTGCCCAAGTTTGCTTAGCGTTCTTCAACAGCTAATGATGAGAAATCTGGAGAGGCCAAGTCTGATACCCAGAAAAGCTGCCAAGGAAAACATTGTCAGGGATGATGTCCTGACAATGCAAAGTAGTCTCCTCCATAAAATAAACAATTGTAGAGATTAACAGGAGAGGGTGCTTAGAGCCACCACATTTCTCAAATAGATACACAGTAAACACAACCCCCTCTAAAACAGGATCCACAAATAAATATAAATCTTCTAAAGGCAATCTGTCACCAAATGCAGTCGGTTCACAAATAGGGCATTTTCACAGAGGATGCTAAAAGTACAGTGCAGGCAATTCTTATGCTAGTCTTCGTAGCCAAGTAGTTAGAATTAGTACATGGGGTATCTCACAGATGAGGAACTAGCGATTCTTCCTGATTATTGCACTATCAGGACAACTAATCAGAAAAGGAAACTGTAAATTTGTGAACCCTTCTGATAAAAAAAATCTTTCGGCTAAAGAAAAAAATCATGGTCGTTGTTGTTTTTTTAATTTTATGAGCAATGCTGAGGAGAGCCATGTTGTTTTGTTACATTTTACCAAACAATATCTCTGTCTGCATCCTGCCCTTGGATTATCAAAAACTTTTCTTATCTATTCTTGCTCTACTGCAGGGGTGAAATCCAGCAGGTTCTGACAGGTTCTGGAGAACCGGTAGCAGAAATTTTAAGTAGTTCAGAGAACCAGAAATACCACCTCTGGCTGGCCCCAGAGTAGGGTGGGAATGGGGATTTTGCAATAGTCTTCCCCCAGGAGTGGGGAGGGAATGGGGATTTTGTATAAGGTGACCAGATTTTAACATTCGTAAAGTGGGACACTTTACCGGGGGGGGGGGCG
>JANHFK010001778.1:58722-76205 GCA_036250565.1 Sibynophis collaris
ACAACTTCTGAAGACAAGTCGTTCCACTGATTAATTCTTCTGTCAGGATGGCCTCAGGAACTAGTTATGAGGTACATTAGATGAAGAGAATTTCTTATGATTTAGCTACCTATTGAGTAGATTAGGATTTACTCACTAAAAGCTACAGAATTCTGCTCAGTCATGTGAGCATGTATTTCTCAGTCAAGAGAAATAAACAATGTTAGTTTGGATACAGCAATGATTGTAACGAAGTATAAAAAAAAGCTTCTGGCACCTGGCCGCATAGGTAAGGTACAAAAAGGCAGAAAATGTAGTCCAAGCCAGTTTTAGGTTACCTTGTTGGGAAAGGCTGGAATCTGCTAGTCTTTTAGGAACCATAGCTCTTGGTTTATATTAGGTTGTAATTACTGTATAGCTTTTGCTCAAAATCTTAACTGATGTAGCAGTCTAACAAAGAGAGAATCTAAAAGAAGCAAAATAATAAACCAAGATAAACTCTTTGGACCAGGGAGCTTGAACCTTATTGGCTGCTATGTAAATTCTTCCCCCCCTAGTTGTAAAAATTGTTTTGTTCTAAGGAATGTGAAAAATCCTTTGTTATACAAGACTGGACATCTAATATATTTACATTTTTGAAAGAAAGCTACACCAAATAACCTTGGGACTAGATTGGGGGAAAGAAAAGATGTGAAATATTTGTATATCAGAGCAGAATAAAGCATACTGTACCTGACATGCAAAAGATGATCTCCCAAAGAAGCAGCAAGTTTATTACCCTCTTATTTTCCAAAAGAAGCAGCAAGTTTATTACCCTCTTATTCATACTGAATTTATTTTGTTGGCCTGGTACTTTATTTTCTATTTAGGATTGAACCTCTCTTTGTTAATATTATTATACTTTATATTTTTTTATGTTGGTGATCAAAAAAGAGACCACCTGAAGCAGGAAAAGTGCAAGAAAAAATAGTGTAACTACATTTGTGTATACTCATTCATTTCATTTAATAAGGCTTTTATCCCTAATTTTATTTTTATCATTTGGAATACCATAAAGGAAAAAGAAATCTATAGGCAATAAAATAGCCAACAATGACTTAGTAATTCAGATCAAAAAGCATTAATAGGCAATGATCCACTATTTCTTCACTATTTCTTACTATCAAACAATGAATTAACCACTCCATCTTCTCCATTCCCCAAAAATTCTGCCATAGGATTAGGAGCTCCCTTGATGCTTGTCATTGACATGCAAGTCCATAGAAGTGCAACACCTAGAGCTGATCATAAGCAGATTCAGGATTTCCTGAAGGATTTACCAACCAACCAATACCCTCCCACCCCCCAAAATCCTTTTTTGCAATTAATCTTCCAAAAGGTGGGATTGGTATGAGAGGGGACAAATGCAACAAATATCCATAGGGTCCCTACTCTGATTGTTAAAAACTGGGCTTTTCTCCCACTTCTTTGTTAAGGTGGATGGCAAGTCTTTTATGGGATGGGTTTTTTAAATTAATTTGAATATTTCCTCTTCTTGACATACATAATTCTTCTATTACCTTTATTGTATTTTTTAATGTATGCGTATGCAATAGCCAGCCTTTTAAATTTGAAATAAGTAAACAAATAAGGACGACATCTGTTTTATAAAATGTTGCTTATTTATTTGGGTAAATTTGGAAATTATGTATATTTCAATGAAGTTAAACATGCAGATTTATATTAACTGGAATATGTTTTCTTCAGCTTTATGCATTCAACATCTTCAGTTACATCCCAGTCTACTTTTTTTGCTCTTTTTTCTTCTCTTTGATTTTTGCTCTCCTAAATCATTATTCTCTTCCTTAGATGTTTCAAAGGAACATTGTCTTGCCTTTTGATAACGAATTTGAGATTCATCATAAATAAGATCATTACTGGTGTCCAGATGTTTAGATTTCTTTCTCTTTTTCTTTTTCTGGGTGTCCACTTCATCTCTGCTTGAATCTAGTATCCCAGTGCAGATAATCTTTGGTTCTCCAGCCACATCCTGTGCATGTTTGTGTCTTTTTTTCTTCTTTGTCTGGGATTCCAAACACTCCAACGACTCAACCATCACTGGAGGAGAATTACCTGGCTCTACTCTGGTGCAATGTGGAGTTTTCTTTAGTTTTGTCATGCACTTGGCAAAATATTCCTGCACGGTAAGAGTGCTGGTTATGGTATTGCTCCCTTCTACTTGGTCAGGTGGCATGATCACTTCTTTTGTATCTTCTGCTATAAAGTCTGCGCTAGCAGCATCAACCTGAGAATGAAAAAAAGAGGAGACAGAGGTCAGAGGAGTAAACTGAGTAAGTGCTTTAATTTTTTTTAATAAACTCTCTGATACTGATACTAGATCAGATAGGGTTTTCAGAAAATTCAACACAACTTCATCCTATGTTTTAAGATGTATCTCAGGCCTATCCTGCTTTATTTCCTGAAATAAGACAGTCCTGCTTAGCTAAGCTCAGCACATGTAAAATCAGATGAAAGTCAAAAGCCACACACATCTACAGAAAGGAATTGTCAAATGTTCTAATTTTGCTGTTCATTTGGGAAAGCAAAATCTAAGGGGTTTGTTGAAGGCCCAGTTGGCAGACCCAGTGTCTTTTTAAACAAGTTATACACCCAATAGGAATGAGATAGCCTTTTATTTCATAGAGCAAACTCAGTAAAAATAAACATAGTAATCCTGTAAAGACAGACCAACTCAAGAGCTGGAATTCTCAACACTGCAAATCACTTAAACAATTCTTAAGCAGAATTTACTCAGAGATTTTTAAGTACCCCAAGAATCACTAATGGAATTTCAAGAGCAACATTATTTTTGTTCCACAGGACTTGGTCCTTGGAGTGCATATCCATCAGGAAGTTGCCTTTTCATGCAGCTCTTGATCAGGCAGATACCCACAGTCTTCCTTAGTTGGATCACAGTTAAACACACTTGAAAGCTGCCAGTGATGTACCTGAAGGGCGGATTACAGTGTGCCATAAGATGTGAAATTTAAGTAATTCAAAAATCTGATGAACTTCAGAATGCGATAGTATGAATCTCATGCAATGGAGGAAATACTTGATTTCATGTACACTATATGGAGTTCCCAGTATGACATAGGCTTGAAAATATTTTACCTTAAATATTTGGATATCCTGTATTATTGTCTCCTATTACCCTGAAGAGAGTGATAGGTAATTATGTATGAATGAAGGACGTGCTTCTTCAGCCATTATGCAAAATGAAGGGTATCTCTCTCACATCTCTCACAATGTGAGAGATCATTTTGTGTATATTACAGGAAGACATGTTTTCTCTGCTCTGGTTATCATGTGTTCTCATTTCACTGGCAAATGGAATCACATGGTTTCCCCTAAGATCCTACAATTGCCCTGATGTATTAATTCATACTAGAATTACATATCCTAATTTACAATGAGTGAGAAAATGCAACTGGAGACTGATTACTGAGGTAATGTGAATATTCTTGGTATCACAGATCAAAGATCTCACCTTGTTCAATCTTAAGGTTTCAGGGTTAGGATGCTGTGAATTGCTATTACACTGTCAGTAGCAATACTATATAACATCAACCTTTTCCCTAAAATTCAAAATAGAACAAAATATGTACCTTTGTGTGAGGAGATGCTTTTCTACATCTCTTTTCTATGGCAGGCCTAATTATGCCAAAATGAAGGTTATTTGGAAGTTAAAGCTCATTTGTGCCACTTTTTACATCTCCATTCACTATGGAACAGAAAGGAGAGATTTTAATCTTCTCAGAGAAGAAATTGGCTAGTAACATAGCAAGATTTTCCTATTGTGGCTCCTTAAGATCCAAACTTAGAAAGTTTGCCTAGCCACTTCCTCATTCTTTCTCCTGTGACAAACAAAACTTTTTAAAAGAAGAAAAAAACAAAAAATATCTTCCAATGCTGGAAGATTTTGCTGTTGTTTTTTTCTTGTGAACTTAAACAATGTGCCTTTTAAAAGTTGTTAGCCATGACACAACCAAAATTAACTATACCCTAGTTTCAGCAAGAAGGAATTATTTATTTGGGTTGCTCTTGAAATTTTAACTTTTTAATTTAAAATATGGGTGTTATTTGTGGAAGTAAGCTTCCTTGATTTCTATCTTTCTATAATATATTTATGCAAAGAAGAAACATCAATCAGGGCTTTATCTTTTGGATAAAACATAGGTGTGCAAGCAGGCACAAAATATTTACTCCTTTCTTTCTTTCTTCATTATATTCTGACAACAGAAAAAAATCCATCAATGGCTGTTACCAGTTTGCTTCACCTAGGTAAAACAACCTTTAGCATTTCAGGTATTAAAACATTTAAAAAAAAAATAGCTTTGTGAATTCCATCATAATTGAGCATAGGTGAAAGGTACAGAGACAAGAATATTAAGCTAGAAGCATAAAATATTAAATCAGTTCTAAGTCAGCAATCAGGCATATGTACGGGGCTGACTGTTGCCTAAAATGGAGAAGTTCAGAGAAACCCATGATGCTTAAAGACAAGAACGCAGGTTAAACCACTCCTGTACGGACAGGAATTTTAATAACCACGGGCCACTGCACACAAAGTTAGCAGGGCATGGAGACAGGTAAAGGCAGTGTCAGCTCCAAAGCAAACTCACACACCGCATTTCGGGGACACTGATGGAGAACCGTTAATTATTTGGAAAAGGTAGGTGCCAGGAACACTCCCAACTGCTTCGCATGACCAACTTTCTCTCTGGAACCCTGGAAACCAGGCAAAAACAATGATGGTGATCTGAACAGTGCTGTCAGATTAAATCAGCTGCTATTTACATCAGGAAAAATGTAGTAATTGGAGGCTGCTACCAAGAGGTGAGCAAAAAAGGAGGAGTGGCCCCCTATTCAATCAGATGTCCCTCCTCTATCATCAAACCTTGCTATGGCTTCAGTGTTCATTCTTGATACCAGATCATTAAAATCTGTGGCCTCTTTTGCCTGGTTGCCACTCAGAGATGTTATCTCCTGTGCCCAAAGGGGAAGAAGAAATCCTAAATGCTCTCTTAAGACATACAATATGCTAGATTCTGAAGAGAAGGCAGTTACAAGAAGGGGGCATCTGTAAAATCTGGAATGACCAAGTGGGTTCATAAAAGTTGTAGCTGATAATGAAATGATAGATTTGCATGGAGGTGGGGAGAATTATTTCAGAGAAGATATGAAAGGATGAGGAGACTCAGGTTCCTGATGAAAAATAGTAATCATTTTTTACAACAGCTTCCTTTTATGGGGATGCTAAAGGAAGTCACTATAAGTTTTTAGTATTAGCTTTGTAGAAAGATACAAAAAGTCTATAAATCAAATGTTTAAAATAATCAATGAGCAATGTAGAGATATTTGATTTTAGACAAAATACATAGGATAGTCCTGTAGTAAGTCTACTATTGGATGCATAACTTCATTAACTTGTAAAGCTATTCCTTGATAATGTCAAATAGTTTAGTTTGAAATATGAAATTTGCAATTAGTTGAAATGCTTTTAAACAGCAACCATTCAATTAGCCATTATATAAAAAACAGAGCTGCTTTCTATGTTAACAAATCAGTATGATAAACTATGGTATTAAAACCGAATAGAACTTGATGCATTTTACATATACTGGTTTCCCTTTCATTTAAGTAATAGGGAAATGAATTCATTATATTGTTGAACTGGTACTACTATTGTATGTTATTTTCAAAGTTTCCAATATTTCTCTGAATATGTGCATATGTATATAAAAACTAAACTTTCCTCAGTACAAATGGTAAATTATAATGAGCATAGTCCTATGAAAATTAAGCATTTATATGGCCCCTATATTAGATGAAAATTTGAATTGCACATCTCCTATAGAGGTAGTTCAACCTATGACTACAATTGAGTCCAAAATTTCTGTTGCTAAGCAAGACAATTGTTAAGTGAATTTTTCCCATTTTACGACATCACTGCTGTTGTTAAATTATTAACATGGTTATTAAGTGAATCTGGCTTCCCCATTGAGTATGCTTGTCAGAAGGGTGCAAAAAGTGATCACATGACCCTGAGACACTGCAACTGTCATAAATGTGAATCAGTTGCCAAGTGTCTGAATTTTGATCAAGTGACCATGGGGATGCTGCAACCGTCATAAGTGTGAAAAACAGTTATAAGACACTTTTTTCAGTGTTGCTATAACTTCAAATGATCACTAAATGAACTGTTGTAAGTCAAGGACTCCCTATATTAAGAGGAATTAAAGATGACTAGAGTAACTGTAAATAATTGTTAATAATATGTGGATACTTCATCTACTCCATTTGATGCAGTAGATGGCAGAACAGATTTCAAAACTAATTTTTTAAATTCACATCCATCTATAAGTATGATATCCCACAATGCAAATGTATACAAAGTTTGGGTTTTTTGGGAACTGCATTCTAAGCAGAGAAAGTAAAAGTAAAAGCAAAGCATTATGCTTTACAGCAGAATTAGGAACTTGTTATTTATAACCTAGAAGTTAGATTCCTATTCACCATGATCAGAAATGGTGGAAATTGCAATGCAACAATGTTGGTGAAAATAATAGATACGGGAAAAGAACGAAACCCTATTAAAATAAGGTGAAATGTATAAAATTAGGGAGGGAAATGCCATAATAATCCGTGTTAAGGTAGCCATGGATTGTGGGTTGAGAGTAGAGCACACAAGTAGATTGTCGAGATAAAATGGCTTGGAAAAAATGATGTCAGTGTGAGCTTGGAAAAACCCTGAAGACGGAAAAGGATTCCAGCAGAGATTATAGGAGGAAGCTGTGTCAACAAGTGAAAAGGCTGGGCTTCCAAGAGATGAGGAAACGATGCTGCTGTTGAAATTGGGAATAACTGGCATTTACAGGAATTTTGTTATGTTCAAGAGTTGGAATAGGGAAATAAAAATACAATTTAGTGATTGGGGGAAGGAGAGTGAAATTGTTACTTTTCTACTTTTTTTTCCAACTTGTATGTCGAATAAGCTTTTTTTTTTTTTAATGCTCACTGCAGAATTAATTTACCACAGGTTTGTAGGTGGGAAAGGGTGTAATTAATGTCACATAGCCCAATCAATCTGACTCCAGGTTAGCAGCAGAAAACAGGTAGTTCCTGCTTTGCAGACAATGAAGGAAAAGAGGCCAAGCTTATGAGAAATCCTAGGTAACCAATAGCTTACCTATAAATGCAGAAGTAGTCCCAATTTGTTCAGGAGTAAATCGGGAACTACAAACCAGTCCCAAATAGCTAAAATGAAAGCCAATGCACATGGCTCTGCAATTTTTCTCTCTAGTTATTGAAGAGAAAAAAGTGTGGAGCTACAAGTAGTAGCCACACCCAACTAGTCCAACTCTGCTTTGCAATGTGACTGACCAACTGATAAAAGGAAGGGCAAAAGCAGGATGGGAAGGCAAAGAGTTCTTTCCTGAAATAATGCTTTCTCAACCTAGAAATCACATCCATTCATCAGACTAATGGATGGGAATAGCCTTTATCTCCACCATGTTTTTCTCCCTTAACCCCCTTTGCCTCCAACTGAAAGGCATCCTGCATCAACAAATTCTTTAAATCACATATGTACTGGGTGAAGATATCCTCCTTTTTGTCTATCCTGAATCTCCTGCCAACAGATTCATCGGATAACTTCAGGTTCTAACATTAAAGGAAAAGAAGAAGGAAAAAAAATTCTCCATTTTATAGATTTCTCCTTTATATTCATTCCCGCCTATCTTGAGATCTGACATCATAATTACGTGATTTGTTACTCCGTTTCCCCTTTGGCAACCAATCATGGCAACCAGGACAATTCAATGAAGCACAGCGTAATGGAATAAGTTAAGCTCCCTGGGTTGTTTCAAAGGAGGCCTCAACATGAGGAACATTTGTTTTGATTGCAGAAGGATTAGGGAGCACCACTGCATACATCTTTTTAGAGAATCTAAAATACAGAGGCAACATGGCCAACATGTTAAGTCCAAAATAAACAGAAGACCTGCCCAGCAGAATGCCAGGAGTGTTACACTTTGTTTTATGCTTATTTGGCATAAAAATTTAATAAATAAAATAAATAACAAAGCACAGAATAATGGGAAATACAAAATGCTAAATTGTGTGAATGCACGTGTATGTAAATATGCTCATTTATTTATCTGATTTGTTGCATAGTCAGCCAGATGTTCAGACTAGATTTGGCTTAATATTGTTGTTGTTGTTGTTAATTTTATGTCACCCATCAAGGTGTCTCTGGACGGCTTATAATTTATAAAAACAAGTGAAAAATAATTAAAATATTAACAGATTAAAATGACAGACAGTAAAATATTACAGTTAATCCTCAATACAACCACAATTTAGCCAAACATTTCTGTTGCTAAGCAAGACAGGTGTTAAGTGAGTTTTGCCCCATTTTACGACATTTCTTGCCACAGTTGTTAAGTGAATTACTGCAGTTGGTAATAACATGGTTATTAAGTGAATCTGGCTTCTTCATTGACTGTGCATGTCAGAAGGTCACAAAAGGTGATCGCTTGACCCTGGGATACTGCAACTGTCATAAATATGAGCCAGTCTGAATTTTAATCACGTGACCATGAATGCTGTAATGGCTGAAAGAGTGAAAATTGGTCATAAGACACTTTTTTCAATGCTGTTGTAAGTGAACGGTCACTAAATCAACTGTTGTAAGTCGAGGACTACCTATATTAAAAGATATACTAAAACCACATCTAAAAAAATCAAGAGTTGGATGGGATGGGATCTCCTTACCTCATTAGCCAGCTCATTATAGCACACAGGGCTGTGTGTGCTGCTGGATTCTGCACCAGCTGCAGCTTCTGACTACTCTTCAAGGGTAGCTCCATGTAGAGCATGGAGATAGGACTAGGGCATGAGTGACCATGCACTGGGCCTCAGGATCCAGAAAATGGCGCAACCGGTGCACCACACGAAGTTGCAGAAAGATCCTTTTAAGCCACAACTGCCACTTGTTCTTTGAGCAGGAGTTGTGCATTCACACATATGATTTAAAACAAGAAGTCTTAAAAACAACTATGGCACTCAAATAGAAAGAGACAATTTATGCCTCCCTCATTTCCACTAAAGTTTGTAACACATCCAATAAGCTTCTTATAAAGTTTTCAGATTGCTCCATGTAAGAATGTTCCTTCAAAACAAAAACTATGATGTGGGAAAAGTTCAAGGTTTTCATCTCCAATTAATTTTGCTACAAGATCTAGAGACATACATGCTACAACTTTAAATGACAACATTCTGCTCACAAATGTTAGCTCCAAAGGGAGGGAAGGAGCAAAAAATATCACAAAATGAATATTGCCAAAATGAAATTGCATCTCCTGATGGTACTTGCTCTAAGGCATGCCTTGGGAATGGAATCAGATGTAAATCTCAGTGAAGCAGACTCTTGTTTATTCAATGCAGAAAGCATCTTGGGACATCCAATTTCTTTGGGATATTCACCTCTGGAAGGCCAGTGTCATTTCCATAAAATTTTGGGACTCTGCCCTGCAGGACTAACCTGAATAATTGTAAGTGATGTGCCATCAACAGTGGGCCCAAAGATAAATAAAGAGAGAAAAACACCACAATTTTTACTAATTTGTGGACAGGGATAGGGAAAGATTGTGTCTTCTCCTGTGCCATATTGGGAGAGCTATCCCACATTTTATTAATTTGCTCTTTTGATCTGATCAGCTTCTTATCAGAGAAATTTAGATGGGAGAGAATCTCCCGTTTATCAGATGGTGACCCTGGAGTGCAACTGCAAATGCATAAATAATCTGACTGGAATCCAGCAATTTGTTAGGTCAGTTATACAAGTTTCAGAAAAATTAAAGAATTTCATTTGGGCACCTTCCACATGTGTGAATTTCAACTACTGAAATTCCTGAGAAGTGTGATGATGGGGCCACACACCTGGAAGGCAATCAGGTGAGGGATGGCTGAATAACAAGATAGCACATAGTAACAGTGGATTACCTCAGAACCTGTTCTAGCAGTTCTTTTTGCAGGATGAAGGATTATGAGGTACGATGCAATCCTCCCAATCAAGTAGGGATCACTGGAAGAGGCTTATATAGAAAACAGGCTAAAATTTGCTCAATAGAAAAGGATGTTCCATCAGAAGATGGAAGAGAAGGCAGGGCCGTTGTATTAAACTGTAGGTGACACAAAGCAACTATGGGCAGATTTGGATAGACTTCCAAACACCATAATATCACATCAGCCCATCCCACACTTTCAGGCAGGGAAGGCATGCAACAGGACCTATCAGTCAGACAATTCTGACGGGCAGGGTCAAAGAAGAGAGCTTTTTCTGCCTGTGCCTCTGCCCCTGCTTTGAGGAAGATCTTGCCCCCAGAGGTGAGGAAAGCGCCCAATCTCTAAGCCTTCTGCAAAGGATGAAAACCTGGCTGTGTAGCCTTGCATGGAGGCCCACATAGCCATGGGGATGGCTGGCCTCATGAGAACCCCCCACTGCCTGAATTAACAACTCTTAGTCTCCCCATCTTGGATCTCCCCACCTCTTGCAATTTTATAATGTTGTTTTACATTTTTCAATTTTTAATCTTAAATTATTCATTTTAATGTTTTATTGCATTGATTAAATTGTACACCACCCAGAGCCCCTCTGGAAGAGAAATGGGCAGTTAATAAGTTTGATAAATAAATAACCAACCTAAACCATGCTATTTTGTAGTATATTAACATCTAGCTGATTTGCCACTCTCAGATTATAGGATATATTTATTAGGTTTTTTTGTTGTTTTGTTTTAAAAATCCCATCTTTATTATTTTGTAAGTTTCACAAAGCAGGGAACCTAATACTTTTCCCTACTCCTATTTTTTCTGTTGTTACAACCTCAAACCCTCACAGTTTCAATCTCAAACTGTTTACCGTGAACCTCACTCCATTCTTAAGAGGTCTGTAAAGGGGGCGTGCATAAGCGTACCAGTGTTTCTACCGTCCCTGTTTTACTGTCCCCATTTTATTTGTATTTACTTCCTTTGTTTATGTTCATACCTATACCCGTTATCTTGTACGTGTTTAACAAATAAATAAATAAAAATAATTTTTTTCCAAATAACAACCCCATGAGATGGGTTGGGCTAAGAAAAAGTCTTTCATGCCTCAGATGGGATTAGAACTCACAGTAGGCCAGCATCTTAACAGCTACACTTAAACAGATTCTCTGGACTGGTTACAAAAAAAGAGCAACTAAGAATTCAGCAGGAGAATGACAATTTGCAACTCTAAGTACTAATCTCTGTTCATACAATGAAAGACCAGCAATGCTGAATGTGCTAGTTAGGCAAAAAATAGATTTATCCCTCCATTACAACACTGCAACGCATCAGGTTGGCAAAAGGTGGAGAAAAGTGGGTTGTCTAAAGATGCCTGAAAACAAACTTTGGCAGTTCTCTATCCATATCATGTATCCATCTCAGTCTTTTCCCAACTCTGAAACCATTCAGCTTCTAAGTGAGCATTGGTTTGAAAACAGCTGACTTCTCTATGCCTTTTTCCAGACTCCCAAAGTAATGGAATAGCAGGAGTAACCAAATATTCTGAAAGATGAGCTAAATCCAACAGCTACACATCTTTCTAAAGCAGTTTTGCTTGATCTGGCACTTTTTAGTTATATTAGGATAGCGACTCTCAGAATTCTCTGTAGAACTAAAATGAAAATCTACCTCTTCCTATGACCTTGGAGAGCACCTGCTATGGATGTAAACAATAGTGGCTCATAATATGGCTTCAGATATTTTGATGGTACAAAATCAGCTGGGTAATCTTGGGCCAACCAGTCTATCTTCACCTGAGGAAGAAGGCAAGGGCAAACATTTCTGAAAAATCTTGCCACGAAAACTGCAGGTCCAAGCAGTCGCCAGGAGTCAACACTGACTCAAAGGCACAAAAAAACAAAACAGAACAAAACAAAATACCCCAAAGAACCCCAGCACTCTCGTAACAGTTTCTTCCCATTTTATCACTCCGCACTATGAGCGTGAACAAAGAAATGTTGGGTCCCAAAGGTGCATTTTCAAAAGGCAACTGGACTTTGTTTTGCCTTGAAGGTGTTTCACTTCTCATTCAAGGAGCTTCTTTAGTTGTGTCAGAACTAAAGAAGCTTCTTGGATGAGAAGCGAAACATCTTCAAGGGAAAACATAGAAAGTCCAGTTGCCTTTTGAAAAAGAACCTTTGGAACAACAATGACCTGGATCACTGAGAATATCCATAGACATCCGCAGTTGGATGGGCTTTTACATGGGTTGTACCACTCTCTTTGCTCAAGGAGTTATTTAGTACTCGAACTTAGTGTGAATACTGTTGAGAAGGGAGAGTGGGAAGTGTGCGCCTTTCTCTGCTTAACTTCCTTTTAAACGAAGAAATTGACACGCTGAAACTATAGTGGTTTAAAATAAAATATAACTGCAGAGGTTTTTAGCTGCCCTCCCCAGCTGTTATCAGAAATTTTCATGCACAAAACCCAAAACAAAATGCAAAATATTTCTCCCCTCCCCCCCGTTTCCTAAATAAGGAGTGCCCTACTTTCACCTCCCCAGCCTCTGAAGTTGTGCAGGAGAAGGCTCTTGCCCTGTAGACGGTATGGCCTCCTGTTTGAAGTCCTAGTTTTGGGGAGATGGTCAGTTTACGTCTCCTGATACTAGCACAGGAAAAGGATGCACTCTCAGCAGCCCATGTGCTCCACCGAGATAAGCACAGAGCTTTCTGTCCCGGGAGCCTTATCGGCTTTTCCGGCTACTCTCCAACACAGACATCGCACCAAAACTGGCAAGCCAAGTTTTTGCTCATACAAACTGAGGAGGGGAAGAGGTGCAAAGAGATCTCACCAATCAAAAACAAGCATGGATGGATGCACGTGTACACACATACGAATGTGCGCGTGCACACATGCCTTGTCTGCATTTGAGTTGCTGCAAAGCAATGTGAAGGGCACAGCCTGCATTAACTAGTCTTTGATGATTTATTTGGCTGTGTTTCTCATGTGTTGCTACAGTCAACAAGTGTCTCGTATGTTTTTGAGCAAGCAGCAAGTTCTTCTTGAAAATTCAATTCTCCACAAAGCTGTGTCTTATTTGACCCAACCAGCCATGTCACTTTGTTCCTGATCCCTTATCATTTGCATCTTCCAAGAAACAGAAGAGAATACAGTATTTGGCAAGATATTTTGTCTTTGTATGTGTGCTTTCACATGTATGGCTGCCAATATACCACCTGACAATATATGTGCCTCTTTGGATCAGATAATTTATCTATCCATGGTCCAAAACTTTGGAGAAATGTTCCACTGCTGTTAAGAGCATAAGGAAGTTCTAATAAAAATCTATTTATTGATCATTATTCATTACAGCAATTATCTTTTGCTAGCGCCCCTTGATTTAGGTCTCTAATTCCTGGAATGATTTATTTTTGTAATGCTCCCTCCCAAATTCAAATGCTCAAAACAATACGTACAGCACCAAAGCAAAGGGCAAATATTTGGCCTCACAACAGCCATTCTGCAGTAACATGCAGAGGAGAAAAAAGAAATCTTGTCTAAAATTAACACATAGACACACCCAGCTGTCCCCCACATCTATCAGCGTATATTTTTAGATGCAAGCCACACACTAACCTTTGGGATGATCTTTTTGAATGGCTGCACTGCAAATGAGCTTTCTTTTCCTCTCTGCCTTTCTCATCAACAACTTCAAGCTCCCTACCCTCTTTCTTTGACGCTGTATGTGAATCATCTCCTTTCCTGATCTTTGCTACTTAAGCAGCTTCTCAACCACATTATTTTGTATGAAAGGCCTGCTTCCACCTTTTTTCCCCTGAACTAAAACAACTTTTTGCACCCATCTGTAATAGTTTTTGTTTTACTTTTTAAAAGGATAAGTAAAGGGAATCAAATTTTAGTAGCTGGGATATCAAATAATCAGGCTAAAAACTGATGTATGCCATATCCAATTACAAATCTCTTTAACTATATAAAAAAAGTGTGTTTGTGAGAGAGAGACTGTACAACCTTTTGGGCGCCAGGGACTGGTTCTTTGGAGAGCGGTTTTTATGTGGACTGGGGTGGTGGTGATTTCATGTGCTACCTGGATCCCGCACATGCTCGGAGGGGGGGGGAGGGGGCTTCACTCGCTTCCGTGGCCTTGTTCCTAGCAGACCGCAGTTAATGTACCAGCCATATTGCAATAATAGGTAATATTGGACTAGACAGAACCATTGTTTTATTGAACCTAACAGCAATTTATGGATACAAATTGCTTGATCCCTGAATATGGAATATCCATGGGCATATTATGATATCCTAGCATTAACACAATGGCTGGAAAAACTCATACAGAAAGGGCAAGAAGCTGACTTATAATTCATCTAATATTGCCAATTTTCTATTTTTGTTTGTCCATTAATGAGCTGCACTGGTGTGTTATCACCAAGTGTCCATCAATTACATATGTAATACGTGAAATCTAACTACCTGTTCCAATGTGCTGATTTAGAAATAAGGTCTTCTGAAATTAATATGGATCGTGCCTAACTTAAGATATGAATAATTTTTTTTGCACCCCATATAGCCATTCTTTCATAGGAACAAAGGGGCACATCACAATTTAAAAGAAATGAGAAAAATATGTTTTCTCTGCCTATAAAGAGAAATAAAGAATGCAAGACTGTGATTTCCCCCCCCTGCAATGAATCTAGTATGTTTACATCTAGATATTAAGAGACCAGGACAGGAAAAGTTTGGAACATCAGCCAAGAAAGAGTTCCAAAAAGAAGCCAGCCAATTTTTAAAGACATTCTTTGTAAGCAATAGCAGCAGGAGTTAAAAAAGCATTTGTCTCTGGGGAACTATAAAATAAACACAAGAGGGTGCAATTAGCCTGTGGCAACCAAGCAAATGTCTATGTCTATGTGCCTATATGGGAAAGTGCATAAACATGTGTCATAGTTATTCTCTTAATTGATGAAGAACATTTTTGACATCAGGCCCTATCAAAAAAAGGGGGAAAGGGAAAAAAAAGTTTCCCTGTCCCTAGCACATTTATTGGGAATTAGTTTAAAAAAATAGGCTTTCAGTATCATCTAAAGATGAAAACTAGCTCTGAATGAATTTCATAACGAGACTGTGCAAAATCTATTTTTAAAACAGAGGCCAGAAAGAAAAACGCCCTCTTCCTTGTCCTCCCACAAATATCCTTCAGTGAGCACATGTATGTTGGAAATAATACTCTTTAGAAAGAAAACCCCAGGCTTAACCTTCATGGTTTTTGATTTGATTCTGAAATTTTGGAAAGCAGAGCCCATTTGGAAAGCAGACGGGCCCATTTGTCCGAAGATCTTCCTTTGTAAGAAGAAAAATTGGCACCAAATTCCCAACTATCAAGATCCAACCAATGGCTCAAAGCGACTATTCATCACCACCGTGGCCCGTTTGCAGCAAATGGCCGGCAGCAGCAGGGTCTAGATCAGCTGATCGGCACCGCACCAATCCCCCTCCCCCGCTACAATATTCGCCGTATAAGATGGACAGACATTTCCCCCCACTTTGGGTATAAAGGTATTATAATTAAGTCAGAAGTGAACTGACCTTCTCCTTTTTCTTGACCAATGTTGAAAACATGTTACACTGATCTAGTCAGGTAATTCTTTTAAAAAAACATAGATTAACATGCTATCTGATGAAAAATACTATTATCATCCTCATTAAGATGTGACAAAGAAACAAGTAAACAATGGGTAATATCTCATAAGATCTAAGGTCTTACATAAAGCCTCATAAGATTTTGTCCATTTGAACCAAGTTTAACTTTTTGATCTTTTAAAACTTTTTTTGGGTCCATGGCATATGAAATCAGCTATGGTGTCCACTGGTTAAAAAAATGCTAAACCCCTCCCATCCGCCAATGTAGTCTTCCTCGTAGGTGAAATTAAGAAAACTAAGTTTAGAGGAGGGGGTTTATTTTTGCTCAAGTCCGTTTCTTCTCTTAACTTCAACTGCAAGATGGTATCAGCACTGATCTTTTGGACTCCAGCACAATAGCCTTTCAAGTACAGGTTCAGCCTTTATTTCTGCCACAGTGGTCAGTCTAGTTTCATTCTTCGTATCATTTCTTGTCTAAGTTTCAGCCTTTTGCTTACCCAAAAGTTACCCCCCCCCCAAACTAACAGCTACAAACATCAAAGCCCTCCCTATTATTATCGCCCCCTTTTGAAATATGACAATATAAATCTCAGGCTGACAACCTAGGGCAGTGATGGCAAATCTATGGCACACGTGCCAGAGGCATGCAGTGCCCTCTCTGTGGGCCCGTGAGCCATTGCCCCAGCTCAGTTGTGCTGTACATGCGCGCGTGCCTCCTGCTAGCTAGCTGGTCTTTGGGTCTCTGCTGCGCATGCACGGAGCGCACATGGGGGACGCACGCACACATGGGTGGAAATGGGGCCCACACACACTTTGGGCACTCGGTCTGGAAAAGGTTAGCCATGATTGACCTAGGGAGATTTTTTAAAAAAAGAAATGCCTAGCGCCATACCAATTCCTGTGCCTGGTAGCTAATCTGGAAGAAAGGTGCCCAAAACACCTCATGAAGAAACAGAAACCCAATTTATCCAAGGCCAGTTTCCTTCTTCGTGCCCATTTAATGGGTGTGGCAATGGGGTGTGTGTGTGAAGGGCAGGCAAGGAGAGACCTATGCCAAGAAATAATTGACAGTGAAAAGTGTTGGAAGGTAGTTTTTTTTCCTCCCACCACCAATGATTAATGTGACTGTTGTGTTCCTAACTATTTAGTCAAGAGACAGAGTAATATGGCTTCCTTTAAAAAAAAAACAACAACACTTCTGGGCAATGCATCGATAGCAAAAAAAAAAAAAAAAAGGGGGGGGGGAGGGGGAAAGAACGCTTGACCAGGCCCATAAATTATAAAACATTAACACCCTACTGCCACCCGGATCTCCTGACGCATGAAAAGTGACAATCCACCTGGCACTTCCAAGATTTGCGTAACTCACTTGGCGTAAATTGAATTTTACCTTTGACATTTAATAGTCTGGTTCTTTCATTATCCTCGGCCTTCTGGTATGGCCAAAACCAATATTGACCAAGCCAAACTTAACCACATGTATTGTAGAAACCTTCTGCATGAAGTGAAGTGAAGTGAATAAATACAGTCGGTTACATTCTCAAGTTATTTCGAAGATTACCATCAGCTACTCCTGCCTTTGGAAGTTAGATGGCTTGTACTGGAACTTTCTTCTCCAAGTTGCTTAGTATGGTGATGCAGCACACACCTTACCAAATACTTCCAGCCAACTTTGAGAGATGATCAAATATTTCAATCCAGGCCTTTTCTGGTCCAGATATTCACTATTTCACACCATTGCTTTTCTATACATTGTTTCTACATTTTACTGC
>JANHFK010001778.1:104865-115503 GCA_036250565.1 Sibynophis collaris
TGTGCACATGAAGACTGTATATAACCTCCCTGAATCTGGCATCTTTGACGATAATTGCAAAGAATTATGGAACATATTTAGAATGATCTCATTTTAGAGAAAACTATTTGTTGGGACATGAGTTGTTGTCCTTTCCCAGAAAATTATCATTAGAATGAAGCCTATATAAATGTATCATTAGAATGAAGCCTATATAAATGTAGTTAAAGGAAAATATCACACTGTGGATAATCACAAATAACAACAGAACATAGAAGCACAGTGTGCTTTCCTTTCATATAAATGGGAGTAATCTAGTTCTCTTAGCTGGCCTATATATTTTATCTTGCAATTGTAGTGAAACATCATGCAGTATTGTTATTATATTCTACCACAACCATTTGAAGCTTGGTTTAGCTTGGAAAAATGGCTTTCAGATAAACAGAAGATGATGACAGAGGTTCCATACTAAAATTCAGTTGTTCTAAATAATTGTAGATGAAGTTCTCCAACAGTATAATTAAGCATGGGCTTAATTAATTGATTGATTAATTAATACATATGTTTATGAAATGTGCCTGATAAATAATTAGTATCCAATGTGACTTGTTTGTGTTGTGAAAAGGATCTGGCAGGGAACAATAATCAACAACACACAACTATTATTATTAAAATGGACTGTTTATATTATCTCAGTTGAGTCAATACAGTATAATGTATTAAAATGGAAAGGTACAAAATTGAAATAAATACTTTCTGAGTCATGTATAAATCTTTTGTCAAGATGACATTTTGTTTTTGTGTTTTTGTGGTTTTTTTGTTTCTTTTCATCAATACATGTTTCAGTAAAACATTTAAAATGACATTTAAAGTATCAACAAAATATGGTTTGTGGAAGAAAGACACTCAAAACAAACAAATTTGGCTAGTTTTGGCATGAAATTGTGACATAATTTGGGTTCCCCAAAACCACGTAAATGGTGGTAAAAATATTAAATACTTCAACTCATTTTAAAAAAATAAACAGGCTTTACAAAAACCCCTCTTATCCTTAACTCAGCCACTCTCCTATGTTTTCTGCGCTTAACAATATATACATTCATTAGTGTCCAAGGGAAGACAGCCACTGACTTTCATTGCAAATAGCTTGGTGGAGGAAAAATGACAATAAATGAATATTATGCAACTTGACAGGAACAATGCATACTTTTTTAATAAAAAAATCAGCCTCAGCACTGCAGAAAAATTGAACAAAGGAAACAAGAAGATTACATATGAAATAGGGAAGAGCAATTATCAGCAAAATTAGGTCTGAAGCAAAAAGCTATTGCCACATAAAGGAGTGGATATTTCAAAAACCAAAGAGAGGGAAATCTCACTTGGTAGAGTTGAGATTCTGATCTTAAGCATATACTACTGGAAACAGGTAGGAGCCATATTAAGACGACTGCATTTAGTTCTTATTGAAATCATTACAATTTAACCACTATATAGTCACTACCACTCTTAAATTTCACTGCTCTAAATTCAACTAATTTATTTTAGAGCCAATTCAATAATCCTGGCGATTAGGGCTATACATGTGTAAGAGAACTTCCATGGTAATCTCCATCAAGACCATGAAAATGGCTTTACTCTGAGCAAATTTACAGTAGGTTTGGTGATACAACACTGTTGAACAAAACTGGTTTTTCTACAGAGTATAAAATCAGCACTGAGTTCCAAAAAGTTCTCTCTTCTAAGAATCCTTGCTCAATATATGCCCCTTAACAAGTTTTTATCCTATTCCTGCATATTTCAGTGAGAAAGGAAGCTTGAAATCAGTTCAGACACTATCATTTAATTCTTTTCTATTTGCAGCAGAAGATGGGAGTACATCATTGACTACTTGAAGCTGGTAATTCTCTGAAGAGGACTATTGCTGTGACCTATACAAACACTTAGGTATTGTTTTATGTCTGTAGAGTTCTTTATTAGTATCAATTAGATGTACACATCTCCAAAAACCACTGCCTGCCTGTCTGTCCAAACAAAATTAAATTAAAAGGCAATACAGCATAAAGACAGTACTGGGCCTGGACAAAGCAAACTATTTCCATATTCTTGATATTATCTTGCACTAGCAAAGCTTGCAAAAAGAAGACGAAATAAAGGAAAAGGAAGAAGAATCATGATGTCTAAAAGGAACTCAGAATTTTAATATACAAGATAATGGAATTACAAAGCCTTCAGACTGTTCTAGAAAATTAATTCATATGGTTTATAAGTTTTAGGAAGCTATTGAAATCCAGGTAGCCTTTTGGCTAATAGTGTCTCCAAGAAGATGAACAAGATGATTCGCCCTTTCAATATTAATTTAGAAATAAATTGTCTAGATGCTTATAAGGAGTGAAAGTGATTAATGTAAAGAAATTTTGTGTAATTATCTGCATGATTCTGGTAAGTGGCATAGACTATTTACTCAGAGATTTAATTCTTCATGGGCAAAGGAGGCTTGCCAGTTGTGGAAATGCAGGAATGCTTACATTTTCTCTTCTATGTCCGGAGAGAAGAGATCATTGCATAGTGCAAGCCTCTGATTCATAACTATTTATGAAATCTTTTCTTTGAGCTTCTATACACAGAGTTTTCAAATTCATTTAGTTTTTTCTAATATACATAAGACTATTAATAGGTGAGCAACCTGTGGTTTAAAATGGATCTAAATGTGTTAAATGGCTTGCTCTCCTAAGATTGCTTAAATAAATGGTTCCAACCCATTTATATTTTTTTTGGTCTGTAGCAATAAGAAATGATTTTGGATTCCAGTAAATACTGAGATAATTTTTTGGAATGAATGCTAATGTAAGTTTATCATTGGTAGAAGCATTTGTGGAATGCTTTTTCTAGGGGTTTGGCTGATAATTCCTCTGATATCTTTTCCAAAAAGACATTTTTATTTTCCAGACTTTTAAACTTCCAGTTTTATCTACAATGGTTATCCTGTTTTTACCAGATGTTTCAATTATTGTGTCCTTTATTCGTTGGTATGTTGCTCTGGTAATATTTTATTAAACATGACACCTATATGCTTTTAAACAAGTAAAATAATTTGAAAACCATTCATATTAGCAAACAGGATTCTGTTCCAAGTGAACAATCTGTCCAACTTAATCATGCAAGCATGAGTGAAGATGAGAAAATTAATCACTCTTGTCCAAATATTTTTGTAACTTTGTAATCAATAATAAAATCAATTCATACCTGAGCTGCCAAGCTAAGCCACTTTTGAAAATCAAGAAATCCTAGGGAAATTCAAGAAGGGTATTTTTCCTGTTATTTTTAATCTTTTAATCAAAAGATTCTCAAATAATTATAGATTATCTAGGGAGAGGAAGAAGATCACGACTTTTCATTATCTCATTTAAATCTGTAGTTTAGAAAAAGCTGCTTATAGCTTTATGTAAAATGTTTTCAGTTAAGTTCCAAAGAGAATTGGTAGGTTACTTTGAAAATACCTAATAATTGGATTGGGGACTCATTTTAGATCACATAGGACTGATGTATACTCAGAATAAATTTATACCAGGTCCAGTGCAGCTCATGGAAGTTTCTAGTTTCATGGAAAATTCTAGGCTCACAGAGTTAGAAAAAGCCATCTAAGCCAGAGGTTTATTGGCACCAGAGATCAATTTCGTGGAAAACAATTTTTCCATGAACCAGGGTGTGAGCACCCTGATGATTTCACATGCAACCTAGATCCCTTGCATGCGCAGATGAAATTTGCTCCCTCGCCCTCCACTTGTACGGCTCAGTTCCTAACAGGCCACGATGGACTGGTATCGGTCCCTGGCCCAGGGATTGGGGATTTAAGCCTGATCTAAACCCTAGTCCTTGTTCAGTGTAGGAGTTTAAATTAAATCATCCAGGACAGCTAACTATAGCCTGTGCTTCAACACATCCACTGAAGGAGAACCTATCACTTACAGGAACAATTGATGCCACTTATCAACTGCTCTTACTGTAAGGCACATTTTCAGGCAGTCCCATGGCTTAATTCATTATTTTGTGCCCTCTGTTCTGGAACAATAGAGAAGAAGCATTGGACATTTTATGCATGGCATTTTTTCAGTTATCTGAATAATTCTACCATATTCTTTGTCAGTATTCTCTCAAAGATGCCCCATTTTTAAAAATAGGTTTTGTTTCTACTTATCCGATCACCCTTGCTGCCCTTAATTTTTTCTTTTAAAATTTATTTTAAAGTCAATTGGCCAGAATTAGACACAATACTGAAGGTGAGACTTGTTTCAGGGAAGAATAAAGGGAATAGATTATTTCATCTGATTTGGAAACGGTGCTTCTGTTAAAGCAGCCTAAATGATATTGGCTTCCTTTTACACACATCACACTCTAACTCACATTCAGTTTATAATCAACTGCTGTTCTAAGAACTTTATTTCAAGTACCATTGCTAAATCTGAAATTTCTTTCTAGTGTTTTCCTATAAGTGCAAGGTTCCCCTTTTCCCCCAGGATTGATCTATTGATTGTCATAGTAATGAGCAACTGACTTTTCTCCCAAGCATCATGTCATGGGCCCAAAGTCACCCAGATGGCTTTCTTGCCTAAAGTAAACTAGCATTCAGTTTCCTGGTTTCTAGCCTGATGCCTTAACCACTATGCCAAAAAGCAACCCCAGAATTGATATTATGTCTACCTTCCTACTGTGCATTGTAATTTATTTCCTAAATTAAGATTCCATTAGTTATTTTAGCTTATTTTTCTAGCTTATCAAGATCCACCCAATTTTATGTCACCTAGAAAAAAAAACTAAATGGTCAATATCTTTATCATTAATTAAACTTATGAAAGTAGAAGGCCCAAGATAAACCTTACAGATTAAATTTTATATGCTCGGTATCTTTCTCCAGTTTTGATGAGTGCACTATAAATCTAATTTTCAAGTCAGCTAAATAGTCATTGAATTTCATGTCAGCCCCTTAATACTTTAGTTTGCTTATCAAAATGCCATGAGGTACTTTATCAAATGCTGTGCTGAAATCAATCTACTATTGTAAGTTATTCAGCCAAAAAAGAATCACATGAGGCAAGAATTTTTCCTTGAAAATTTCATGCGGACTTCTAATCAGAAATTTAAACAGGTTTAAGGTAAATAGAAATTCCCTGATCATGTTTCTATTAATTTCAAATTTACACCCTACCCCTTCATCCTGCTCTTCACAATTTTCTGGTGAAACAGACTCTCTTGTTGGAAAAGGATGAATCTATGCAGGAATTGAGCATTTCAACATTTGCTTTTGTTACCTGTTAGTGTTTTGCCAATATAATTGTGCAGCTATATACTGATTCTTTTTTCTTATTTTTATTTTAAATATGTCCACAGCACTTTTTGTATTTTAGCATCCTTCACCAACATCAGCACAATCTAAACTTCACTTTCCTGACAACCTATCTATAATTCTAGGTTATCTGTAATTGCTGCATAGTGGTTAACTGGGCCATTTTTTCTTTCTTTTTAATGTGTTTTTTTGTTTTTCACATTTTTACTAAAGTTTTTGTGTAGCCATATGAACTTCTTTTTAACAAAGTTAAGCAAAGGGTACATTATTTTGTTATTTTCCATTTTAACTCCTTATTGGACTTGTGCTTTTATTATGTCGTGATTCAGAGACTCCTATCTATCTTAATTTTCTCCTGCCATGGTATCCTACTTATCATTGCTCTGAGTATATTAAAATATACTTTTTGAACTCCAAGGAACCTGTTTGATGATGCTTAGTTTTAGTTTCTCTTATATATATATATATATATATATATCTCAATATGTTTGTCTCTTAACAGAGGAAGTAACAGAGGCCATCACCAAATTCAATCTTTGATTGGGAGGAGGATAGTAGAAACCAGCAAAAATATTGCTTTGATTTATTCATCCCCTTGTTTTAATCCAGATGCTCTCTATTGCATTGCCAAGTTAATTCTTTAGGTTTCTAAGCAGTTTTTATGTTGTTTTTAACTAACACTGAAACATCTTTTCTATATCTTCAGTTACCTTTGAACAAATTATATCCTTAAATTGCTTTGTTCTATTTGTAAGAGTCCTGTCGGCAGATCGTTGTTATATATTTTCATTTTTTTGTTTTGTGCTAATTGCTGAAGCTCATTGTATTATTATCCATACTTCCAAGCACTCATGTGTACATAGTGAAGGCCATGGACTTTATCAGCTAATGGTCTTCGTTTTTATTTGACTTGCTTAAAAGGCCCCATTTAAGTAACATTTTTACTTTTTACAATGAACAAGTTTTTAAGTGAGGTGTTTGGTTTAGCATTTTTGATATGACCTCCCACAATACCTAATTTAAATGCCTCTGTATTATTTTTTTTCCATGCTTTGATTTAATACTGTTTCCCCCCAAATAAAACATCCCCTGATAATAAGCCCAATCGGGCTTTTGAGCGCATGGCAATAAGGCCAAGTGCTTATTTCAGGGTTCAGAAAAATATAAGACAGGGTCTTATTTTCGGGGAAACATGGTACATATTTACTAGTCTTTGTGAATTGTAGTCCCGCCAGCATCTAGTCCAGTGTTTTTCAATGCTGGCAACTTTAAGGTGTGGCTGAGGAATTCTGGGAGTTGAAGTCCACATAATTTAAAGTTGCCAAAACTGAAAAACACTGCCTAGATACCTCAAAGCATGACTCCTGAAACCAAATTTATGGAAATCATTTATGCAGGCAATCACTAATTCCATGGACTTGAGGAATGGGTATCTACAGGACCTTGCTGTTTTGATCAAAATGATGAACGCAGCACTTTGCTTTATATCTTACTGCTTTTGTACTTGCATATAATATCATAATATACATACAAAGGGGGAGGGGCTTGAATCACAATACTGAGACAATGCTTTTGTCATTCTGCCCCGCACTCCTTTTTCACTGCCTTATAGGATAGATGAAAATACTATATCAGCCCCAGGGTCTTCAATCTACGGTGATATTGTTGTAGATTTTTTTTGCAGAATCATTGGCAGGAAGGTATACATTATCTTTGGACTTGATAAGTCTTTTGGCACTTATTCTGCAATGCCCTTGATCTGGCGGACAGCATATTTCATAAATTGATGGATCCAGTAACATACCTTTGTTTCAGTTCCTCACAGATATTAATCACCAGCTACCAAGGCTCTTCTGTTTGTCTTTTATACATTAGCCTTTATAAGATTTTTCTCCTGTCATAGCTGTACATCTAGGCCCTTCAGATTCTGAATGTATTATTTAAATGTTGCTTGCTCTGTGGAAGGCTCATGGACATAACTCAAATTGACTAGTTTAGTTGTTTTATTATAGACTAGAAAGACACTATCTAGAATGGAAGATTGGTCTACTACTACAGTTCACAGAAATTGAAGCCTCTATTTAGATCTTCACTACAAGGTTGAAATTCTAAGCCTTTTCCTTCTGCCTTTCCACATCAATGAGTAGGTTCTTGTACTTTTCAAAGCCTCAGGAGCAAAGCAACTAAGATTTGTTGACATAATGCTTTTCATGAGCCTGAGACGCATTCGTTCCTATCTATCCTATCCCAGCTTCATTTTTCATAAAGTTACATTTTTTCTGCTTTTAGGCATTTATCATCCTATCTCCAATTCTGTGCTCTCTGTTAAAGCATGCTTAATCAATGATAGTGTAAAAGCTGCTTTTGAGCTTTAGTGGTGCAGAATACATTCTCCAATTATTGATTTGGTTGTTACTCTCATCCACTACTGTTGCTCCTCTAATTGTTTTCCTTATGGATACTTGAGAATCGAGAAATTTTTGTCCTTTCACATCAATTGAAGCAGTCCAACCTTTGAGGTTTTTCCCCCTCTTAATTTGCATTTGCTGTAAATATAACCCAGGTTATTTTTACACAGGAAGAGAACTGTAGCATAAAAATTGCCACAGATTCCTATTTATTCATGATTATGTTTTCTTCTTAGAGTACTACCAATCAAAAGTTTTATTTTCATTTTATTCCTTACTCAGGCACTCACATTAGCCAGATACAGGTAGTCCTTGTCTTACAACCATTTGTTTAGTGATCGTTCAAAGTTACAACTGCACTGAAAAAAGTGACTTATGACAATTTTTCACACATCTGTTGCTGCATACCCATGATCAAGTGATCAAAATTTTGATGCTTGACAACTGGCATGTATTTATGATGGTTGTACTGTCCTGGGCTCATGTGATCACATTTTGCAACTTTCTGACAAGCAAAGTCAATGGGGAAGCCAGATTCACTTAACAGCAGTGCTACTAGTTTAACAACTGGAGTGATTCACTTAACAACTATGCAAGAAAAGTCATAAAATGGGGCAAAACTCACTTAACAACTGTCTCATTTAGCAATGGAAATTTTGGTTTCAGTTGTAGTCATAAATCAAGGACTATCTGTACACAACTCTTATGTTAGAGGAAAAATTTGATATGGAGGCCCTCTTAAACTAGTCTGCTGAATTCCCACCAAACTCTTATTAGCAGTCCCTATTCACTTGTTAAATAAACTCCTCAGACACTGCCTTATGTTTTCTATTTCTTCAGCAAGAAGTAGTCTTCTGGAATAGGCACTCAGCAGTCCTTCAGGTATATTCCTTTCAATCAGCAGCTATTTTGATGACCTTTTGCCTGTTGTATCTGCATACATGGTCCCTCAGGGTACATAGCTTCTTTGGTCATTCTCATCTACCCGTTAAACTCCCTTTAAACTCCCCTCACTTAAGTTTTTGTATAGTCACATCTGCTGCTTCTGCTATCCATTTTTATCTCTCCAATTATGCTTTTAGTATCTTCCTTTTTAGACTCTCTCATGCATATTGAGCTTTTTCTTCCCTGGAATCCATTGCTCTGAATTTATTAATACCTGCTGTTTAAGTCCAAAATGTACATGCTTGAGTTTCTCTTAAAATCAGGAAGTCCTGCATTGATTGCTTTATGATCTGTGATGATGTCACCTCCTTCAGCCATGCATGCCTATATTTAGAGATTCTGCTGCAGATTGCATGAAGTGCAGCATGAAAAAAGCTGGGTGTATTTAGCCTGGAGAAATGAAAAAGACAGGGAGAAGCATGATAGTTGTTTTCAAATACAGGAAAGGCTACTCTGCAGAAAGAAGAACAGGGGGAAAAGACAAGAATTAATGAATGTAAATTGCACGGAAGCAGGTTGCAATTAAATACGAGGAATAGAATTTCTGATGATAAGAGTTTTCACAATGCAAGACTTTCTTAGGAAATGGTAGATTCATTCTTTGTTGGAGGTATTTAAGCAAAGCCTAAATAGCTATCTACTAAGGAAGCTATAGTTGACCAGTTCCTAGGCTAGAGATTTTCCAAAATATCTTGCAATTATATCATGGGTCTATGTATACTTTCAAAAAACTCATCTTAGGAATCTACAACATTTTAATGGATCTTATTAAAATAGCTAGGTGCTTCAGACCTTAATTTCTGTAGCAGGAAAAAAACAACTGAATGCAAACCATGACGTGAAACATTATTTTCCCAGACGAAACGTTTCCACAACCTGGTTTTAAGGAACAGTATTACATATATATATAATAGATAACACTATGCTAGTCTTGAGGGAAACAAAACTAAATAAAGGGGGAAGATGTAAAATAAAGCAAGACGTACATTATAGGGGATACTCTGGTCAACAAACCAATCACCAGTAGAATCAAAAAGCAAACCATCCTTCACCGAGGAACTCAACAACATTTCTCAATGCACTAAGTACATTTTAAACCATGCAATTTTACACAAACATCTTAACTAGGTTTTTAAAACTTTTTAAAACACCAACATTATGCATTTCTTTGTTAATTATATTGGTTAAAGTTGCAGTCAGAAGCTGCCAAATATCAGATACATCATCATATACATATTTTTTTGTTTTTATACAGAATCTGGACAACACAACATTACACATCCTAGAAAGAGAGAGAGAAAGAGAGAGTGTGTGAGAGAGAGACAGAGAGAAAAGAAAAAGAGTATTTTCCTTTGTTTTATATATATATATATATATATATTCTTTGTAAAAAATATGGAATGACATGAGGAAGGAGGGAAGCAGGCCGAGAAAGGAAAAATAATATCTTCCACCAAATAAGAAAGACTATGTGATAATAATTTATAAATCATAATAGGACTACTACTACTAATAATAACAGAGAGGTGTTTTTTTAAAAAAAATATCTCCATGTCAATAATTCTCTTCATTACAATACAAGATGTTTGGACGTAGAGTGTATTGGCCTTGAAAATCAGGAAGAACTGGGACTTTATGATGATTCCAAGTTCATTTTATTCAAAAACCAAAATTGGGTTGGGAAGACAAGGAAAATTGATTTGTAGTTATATATAATTTCAAACATCTCTTATTGGCTTGCATGTTCTATGTACCCATGATGGACTATCGGGAAATGTAGCTGGACAACACCACGCTGATAGGGAGCTGAAAATATAATACGTCTTTATTATGATTTTTTTTTCTTCCGATGTAGTTTGCTTGAACCAGCCTGTGGCTTGGGTTTGGTTTTTTTTTTTTCATTTTCTTTTTAACTGGTACATTAGGTAACTTTTAAATGAGTGTCTTTGCCCATCTCCCACCCAC
>JANHFK010001778.1:130113-150379 GCA_036250565.1 Sibynophis collaris
GTGGTGTAGGGTTTCCTGGCTAGGCAGGGGGTTGGACTAGAAGACCTCCAAGGTCCCTTCCAACTCTGTTATTCTATTCTAAATTCAGAAGTGTATTTCCTACTTATTCACTATATGTTCTATACAGATTGTAAATCAATCAGACAGTTTATGAACAGAAACCTGGAGTTATCTTTGCAATTTCACTTTCTGCCTCCAAGTTCAGAATGTATATATGATCATGCAGACAAAAAGCGACAACTTTTGTGTATTAAAGATTTCTCTTACATATCTTTAGTTCAGAAATAAAGAAAATCCACTCAAAGTCATTGAACAATGATCTTCCCTTTAATTTTATACTAGACAAGCAGAATTGCTTCCTATGTCATTTTTTTAAAAAAAATCAAGTATTACAAATAGTTGTTTCTTTTTATCGGTGGAAACAAAGAAAGTTCTATAGTTAGGAATGAATTGGAAGCCTGGTAAATAGGAATTAGAACATTCTAGAATTAGATCAAAGTTCATCAGGGCCAAATCATGTTGTATGTTAAAGAAGTATCTATTCTTTTTCAGTATTTTTACCAAGGTTGGTGGCTGATAACAATAAAATTAATTAAAATATTTCAGAATTTTTTCCTTTCTTCCTTCCTCCCTTACTAGTGTCTTCCATATCCAGCCATTGTTGTGCCAAGGTATCAGTATGGAGGATAGGCTTAATATCACAATATCTAGAAGATGCTATGTACAGTATTACTGGAAAGGAATAGCCCATTTTTGATCATTTACAAAGAAAATCACATCTTGGCTTAATATGAAAAAATTAAGCCTACAATTGTCTTATTTGGAGTAAACCTTGCTGAATTCTGTGGACTTATTTGAGTTCATGTGTCTAGGATCAGGTAGCATATCAGATTCAATTTAATAACACAAAGAATTCATTTAGCATCCTGCAGTGAAAATATGAAAACTAATAATAATTGTAAGATGTGTAAAAATAGCTTTCAAAAAACTTTGCATCTTTTTTTTTTTAAGTAAAATAAAATTATAAATCTCATTGTACTAAGAGATAGCACCTATTGTTTGGTGTTTGTTATTCCTGAAAACTTAAACTTCAACAATTTTGGCTCAGAATAAGGGCATATTTCTTTCGCAGATTTATTCTATTTTCAGTGATATAACCCTCTTGAAATCATTATCTAGGCTACCTTAAAAATCAATTAACTTGATTATTGTTACAATCTACAAATAAGCACCAATGTTATACAGAGTTTTTTTAAAAAAAGAAATCAAAGAATTTGGATCTAAATAAGTCAACACAATAATGACTGAGATGGAGTTTTAGAATTTGCCTAGTTTCATAAGTTAAGTCGGACTTATCTTCCATTTCTGCCTCAAATTTTATATTTCCTTGTCTAGTGTCATACACTTTAATGGAGTATGGAAATGATTAAACTGGAACTAAATGTGAATATATGCATGTGCAATGAAATATAAAGTAGAAAACTTCATAAAGATATCTTTGCATGATGAATTTGCTACATGAATATAATATCAGCAGAAAACTGTATATATTGTATGAGCACACTATTATATTTTATTTTCATATGTAGGTTGCATGAAAGCTTCCATATCCAGCATTAATATTGTTAGTGTCCATCCTTTGAAAAGTCTATTAGAAGCAGATTGGGACCCAGCGATGGGAAATTTTATACAAGAAGAATTCGGTTTGGCCTCATTTATTTATTTATTTTTAAATGGCAAAATCATCTGTATTTGGAATAAATTCTACTTCTTTATTATAGATATATGAATTAGCTGGATTATTTATTTTGTTCAGTCTATTTAGATTGTATTAATTTATGTATTTTTCAAAAGTCTTTGTATGGCCTTTGCACAAAAATGCAGTATAAACACATTTTAAAATAAATTATGCATAGGCAGTAAATAATTGTACCTTGTTGAAGCTTATCACCAATTTAGAGCTTCTCACTATGTTATCTAAAACATATGGGCCCTCACCACAAAGGACTGTGCATGGACTCTCTTATGGAAGAGATATATGGAATAATTTCCCTATGTATAGAAGTTTCATTATTACTTCAGAGTATAAAATCAGGAAGAATTTTTATGTCTATGGAGATTCTCAGTTGTTCAGGTCATGGTTATCCCAAAGGTGCTTTGTTTCAAAAAGCAGCTGGACTTTCTTCAAGCAAAACAAGAAAGTTCAGTTGCCTTTTGAAAAAAAAAAACACTTTTGGAAAGAATTTTTATATACCCTGTTTCCCCCAAAATAAGTCATCCCCTGATAATAAGTCCAATCAGGCTTTTGGGTGCATGACAATAAGGCCAAGCTCTTATTTCAGGGTTCAAAAAAATATAAGACAGGGTCTTATTTTTGGGGAAACACAGTATCAATCCACAAAGTGCTTAGGATCTAGTTGAGCTCCTCTACAATATACTTAATACTACTATACTCATTTTCACTTGGAATAAGTCTCATTGAATATAACAGGATTTACTTCTAAATAAATAAGATACACTTTGATAGCAGTTTATTCAACATTTCAGTTATTTCCATGCTATTGAAATATAAAGGGATAAAGTTAGGAAACAATGATGAATAATGTCTCTGTTTGGAATATTTGTAGCTCTTGATCTTGCCATTTCAAGTATATTCAAATTCTTATTGGCAATTCCATCATAGTTCTTCTGTACTGCCACCCTTGATACATGCAAACAATAGAGTAGTATGATTTGAGTGAGTGTGTAGGAATGGGGAAGAAGTTATTTTCTAGATATAAGCAAACTGTTGTCTAGAGTTAATATTTTTTTTCTAATTAGCTTGCACAGAAAATTAGAGGTAAATTGTACTCTCAAGTGTACGTAATGCACTATCCCTTCTTCTTCCCAAAGAGATTTGGTTCGAGATTTGGCACAACATTGATTTCTATACCAAAGCCCCACTTCAGCTTATTTGAAGATGGCAGCAGGGAAAAAAGGACATCAGTAATAGAATCTACTGAAATCCCAGCAACTGCATAAGAAGGATAACAAAATGGTCTCTCCTTCATTCTGCAGTTGTCCCATGCTATTTAAACTGATGTGCACTGACAGAAAAGAGTACAAACTTATTACCAAATGTTTCAAATTGCTCCTTTTATTTTATCATCTCCTAGAGCAGTACTTCTTCATTTGTGGTTATGGAAAGAGAGACATGGAATCAGTGGCCATTTTTAGTGCACATTCTGATGGTACCTGATAAGAGTAAAAAATAGTTTGTTTCTATTGCATGCTGAAAAGACTTCCAATCAACCTATATCATGATCATAAGAAAATACAAACAAGGCAATGCTCATCTGTATAATACAGTTCGAATGACTGACCAGAAACCTCAATGAGGAGTTACTATACTTACTTTGGAGTTCAGAGAGGAAAACTGATACATAGCCGCCTGGGGCGAAGTACTCTTTTTATTTAAACTACCTGTAGGCTACCATTCATTGATTTCCTTAATTTGCAACTCTGTAGCCCATCATCCTTGACTTCTCTAGACTATGATTTTTCTAATCACCACAGCAAGTATCCATAAAGGACCACCTCATAGAATTTCTGTAGTGGCAACTTTCAACTTTAATCTAAAATACAAGGTGACAAGTCTGAGCCTGGGCTGCGACATTTCAGACTGCAGGAAAGAAAAACATACATAACTATATTCTCCTCAATATGGAAACGCTCCAACCACAGAAAACACTATCAAGTCAGAATTAAGATTTTACTGTAGCTTTCTTTTTGCCATGCTAGTTTTCTTGATGCAAGAGTTTATTTTAATAGAGGACTATTAAATCAAGTTAGACCAGAAGACTATTCTCTCAAGTATATTTACATCTAGAAATGAGCAGATTTTCTTTAGTTTATACCTGCTAAGCACCATTTCATTATTCAGCCTACACCTTAAAATTGCCCAGGCAAGGCCATGCTTTTTAATGGTGCCACTATTTAACAGGAGCAATCAGACAGCAATTTGCATGTTGGAACAAGGATTCTACTGACTCACTTTTAAGCATGGAAATGGGCCCGGTTATTACTCAGGTTGTATTTTCAATAATATTGATTGTGAATGAAGACAAATATACATGTCCCTGGATAATGTTGCAGGATTCAATCTGAGCTGGTCACCGGGAACAGAGATTTCTTTTTCCAAGCTTTCAAAATTGTGCTGGAGCCCATACTCAAGGGAACGTCTCAATTTCCAACCCATTTCAAAGGATGGGCTCCAGCACAAGTCCGAAAGCTTGGAAGAACAAACCGCTGGTCCCACTGACTGAGTCAGATTGGATCCTGCAATAATATTGATATACAAGCCCATTTTGTATAACGTGACACTAGGATGGAGTTGATAACATATTGAAAGTGCAGCCAAGTTGTGCAACAGGTACTACAGGTAGAAAAAGTTACAAATATTGTTATAATTAAAAGATTGATATATTGTATGCAGTCAGGTACAGTGTGGTATCTTCAACACTGTACTGTTTTAGCCAGTGCTTGGTGAACCAGGAGTATTTTCTTTTTATGAAAACATTGAAATAAGGTACCACCATAGACTTAGGGGATTGGAAGTAATTACATAAATTGTCATAGTATTCAACATTTGGAAATATTCAATTTTAATATTTTGGGAGTCTTAGTTCCTTTTTGGTCCTCCATTATTGTTAAAATTTAATGTCTAAAAAGTTTTTGCCTGCTATGTATTTGATAGACGCAATATTCTTGTTGGGATTAAAGAGCAGATACATAAATTCACAAAGATAACTGCCCACCATTGATCAAGAAGCCTAAACCTAACCCATTTGATGGGGGATAAAAATCCAATGAACCAGACATAATAAATGGATGTAACCAATTGGACAAAACTTTTTGGTGGGCAAAAAAGGAACACAAACTATCCTAGTGTCAGACACAAACCTAATGAGAGATCTGAAAATAGCAGGAAATTCTGGAAGAAAGTAGAGATTAAAAGACATGATGGCTATATTCATAAATATACAATTCATGTCTACTACGGAGAGTTCCAGTTTTCAGGGTCTATGAGGATGACATTTTGATAACATTCAGTTACTTAAATGATAATTTCTTCTTTTCTCCTTATTTATTTCTGCCACAATGAAATCATGACCTTATACTATCGAAAAATTTCAGAGACTTTAAACTGAGCAAATAGATGAAAAGATTTTCATCTTTTCACCATGGCAACCATGTTTGACCTATAGTAATCAAGTTCTTGCATAAAAAATGGGTGCTCTTAAGAGTATCACTATTTCCATGACTGGATCCTTGTAAGTCAGGGGTGAGCAACCTTTTTAGGCATAAGAGCTACTTGTGACACGCCAACAAGTTGCTCTCTCTGAGGTTGTAAGAATTTGGTCATTGATACTGTGATGTCATTGAAGGAGTTTACAATTTAGGATCCATTTATACGTGCTTTTGGGAGAGATGGTTCAAATAGCAAAATAATTCTTTATGTTTAAATCATTAATTTTTGTTTTGTAACATTTCCTGAGGGAAACATTGGTTCAATTTGGGGATTTTTAAGCAATGCAATTTAGGAGTTTTAAGGGCACATCAAACCTCTGCAACAGTTAACGTTACCCATTTTCCCCTTAACTCCCCTCCATCAAAACTGCTCTCACATGTTTTAGGAGATTCTGAGCAGTATGAGTGGGGTGCTGAGGGTTCCAAGGGGCCTATGGGTTGCCCATCCCTACTAAACAAGCCTTTAAAAATAATCTTAATTTAGGAAAATTTGGAAGGCACCATTTTTCTGACCCTTGCCAAGGAAAACCAGAATTCTTTTTCCTTTATTTCAGAATTATTTAATATTTGTAAACCCAATCCTTCTTTTTAGGAGGGTATGGTTATTTTTCTTGTTTTAAAAGGGTGACACTCACTAAAAGATAATGAATGGCCCCAAGTGACCAGGGGAGCTTAATGTTTAGGCAAGGATTTGAATCTAGGTCTTAATGGACCCTATTCAATGTTCTAACCACCATAATACACCGTGATAAATTATATATTATGTAAATATGATCCTTAGTGATTCCCTGAAAAGAAAATCTTACATACAGAACTACTTCCTGTTAGGTGTACATTGGATCAATGTAAAACCATTGATCTGATTACTGCATACAATTCTAAATGTTTTACATGTCCTTTGCATGGTTAAATGTGATCACATTATTCTTTGGACAGCTAATGCTTCTTTGAATTAAACCTGCAAGAATCAAGAACATCTTCCTTTTCCAATATTCAAAGATTAATTATTTCTCCCCATTAATTTCCAGAATAGTGCTATATACACAATGTTAGCTTGATGGGAGAAATATAATCCAGAAGAAAAGGGAAAAATAAAGGAGTTGGAAATACTTTTTGTTCTCTTCCTGTTCCCCTCCCATTTTATTTGTCATTGTATACCAGTATTTTCATAGCTGATTTTAAACTATTATAAAGAGCAGCCATTAACCAAATTAATCCCAGAGATAAGAATTATTCCATTGCAACCCTGGGCTCTGCTTATTTCAATAGACCAAATCATGATTATTCAGTGGATTTCTAATATAAGATCACTGTTCTTTGCCTCCATTTGGTTAAAGACACCTCCGAACATTGACATGAACACTGCATAATGAAAAAGGTGGATCTGCTGATATATCACAGAGCACCTTGTCCCTCCCAGTCCTGTTAATTGCAGAGTTTGCTGCGTTATTCTCAAGGTCTTGGGAGGAACTGCTGCATTTGAATAGCTGAAAATCTCTGATGAGTTTTGATATCTCTTTTGATCTTCCATTGTCACCACTGCCATCAGTCTTTGCATAACATCATGCAGTTAAAATAACAGTAAGAACATATAACAGTTGCACACATTGGGAAAAAAAAACTAAGTAACAAATTCCATTTGTGATTTACAGGTTACGCAGTCAGGAAACTCAAAGGCAATCAAATGAACCCATTTGACTCAAGCAAAGATAATTTTTTCTGTAGTATACAACTGTTTGCTGTTTCCCTCATTAAATCAAGGCTTTTCCCCAAAGTATGAGCAAGCATTTCATTGATTTAACAAGAAGATTGCTAGCATTAAGAATCACATCACTGTTATCATACTGGCTAGTACATTGCTCAGGTTTATCAGATGGCAAGAACTGGTGAAAGTTGAGGGTCAATAAAAGGTTGGTTCACACATGCAATTTTATCACAAGGAGTGAAGCAGGGGATGGTCTGTGTATGTGAACATGCTATCAATTATCACAAATGAAATTGTATTTGCTCACCATAAGGCTTTTCACTGAAGCCTGTTCACACAATCAGATGAAAGTCATCAGGTTAATCAGGCTTACATATATATGTGCGTGAACCAGCCTCATGACACACATGTGCCTCAACATTGTGCAGAGGAATAAACTATTTTTCAGACCATTTATGAAAGAGATTGTCCTCTATTATTAGCAGAGAACATTTTCCCTTTCAGATTAACTAAACACTGTTACAGCTAGTGATAATATAAAACTAAACTATAAATTGATTAACACATATTTAGCACTTTTTGTCCATCAGCTTCTGAGATGGTTAGCTGGGCCTCACAACATCCCTGTGAGGTAGGTCAAGATAATCACAAATAATTTACAAATAGATAAGTTGAAGACACAACAAAACCTATTACGGAGAGATTTCACATTGTTCAAAGACTCTACAACAGAAATAGAAACCACAAGTTTCCAATGAACAGTCTTCATCACAACCCCAACATCACAACCCCAATATCATCACTGGTATCAAACAAAACCTGAAATCTATATATATATATACCAAAGCAATTAGTCCTTTTTGTGTTCAAAAAAATACAATGGCATAATAAAACTGTTGGAAAATACAAAATTATCCTTGGTGTTGTTAAATTCATCCTCCCCTCCTTTCTCTCTCCTCTCTCTCTCTCTTTCTCTCTCTCTCTCACACACATCTTTTCTTTCACCAGATTCACAACATACACGGGGGAACAAAGACGATTTCATGGCTAGATTGCTCTCAGCCCATAGATGTTTCTTTCCCACATGCTATAATTATTCTACTCCACAGACTGCTTCATATATGCAGACCATCATTTGAAGATTACAGCACCAAATGATGATATACTTCTTGCACATGAATGTAAGTGCCTTTTCATATTGCCAACATTCATATCAACACAATGCTTTTCAGTGGAATTTTTCCCCACATTCAGCTTTGACTCTCCCACTGTAATGAATCACATGGCCATTAAGAGACCTCTGTGAATAAATTAGCCTGTGGTTCAAAGAAGAAGAAGTGGGAACATAGACACTTGTCATCTCCATTTCCTAAATTTCTTGTTGGACTTTGGTGTCTGGTTAATATTTACTGGTGATTTTGTAGGAGGGTTCTTCACTGTTTTTTAAAAAACCCTGCTTCTAGAAGAAATCAGTGATTGTATTGTAAACTTTTATTAAGACCTGTCAATACTGAAACAGTTTGTGGCAGAATGCCTCAATGAAACATTTGCCCACATTGCTTTGGGGGTAGCCTTGAGATGTCCTATTAGCTGAGCTTCCCTGCACCAGAATATACCTGAGATACAAAGATAAATACTGATCTTTCCTTCAGCCTCCATGCACTGAACAGTCAAGGCCATCCTGAAAATGTCTAAGGCAGCAGACAAATATGGAAACATTTCCCACAATTTTCTGAAACAGAAATGTTTTCCTTCTCTTTGTGTGAAATGTTCCAAGTAGGCTACCATGGTTTAATTTTGTAAAATGTTGGAATTGGGGTGCATGTGCAGAATCAGCAGTGCGTAATTTTTTTTTATTGACTCGCTGATAAAAGTCTGAGGCCTTATGCCAAAAATGGCACAGTAAAACAGGCACAAGAAGGCTTTTGTAGCAGAATAGGTTGCAAACTAGCAAATCACCAATTCCAAAGTAAATACGTAGGTGTACGAATAGTAGCCATGCCTTGGCACTTGCAGCCTTGAGATTTCTTTTTACTCCAAGCACCTCTGGGATTCTGTTGAAATATGCTAGGACAGAAATGTTGCTTTAGCACCAAATTTTTAAACTTTCCATAATTCTCTTATGGATAATGCTATCTGATGATTATCTGCTATATGTGATATAATAGAACCATATTTAATATTTCACGTTGATGGAGTAGATGCTGTCTACATAGGATTTGGTGGAAGGAAACAAGTGGCAACCCAACTCTTGACATTTGGGATTGGAATTAAGACATTAACCTTCCACAAAAATTGTGCCAAAATGGATCTCATTTCAAGACACAATTTCTCCCCCCCCCGAAAACCTTATACGTTTGAAGGGAAGGGTAGCATACAGGGATGTAAGGCACAGGCATCATAATTTTGCTTAAGACTAATTGTGTCAGAGGCCACATTGCAACTGGGGATCATTCTTCTAATTGATCAAAAAGTATGAGATCAAAAGTTGTGGGTGGAGGGAGTCTTCAGACAAATTATATGCAAATATATGGTAATGAAGCCCTCACCATTTTATTCATAGCCTTCTTTTGTTATTTACTATGAAAATAAAGTTGAATTCTGTACAGTTTCTATCAGTATTCTTTGATATAGTGGTGAGGTAGAGGTCTGCAAAAGCAATAATCAGCTCAAAGTAAAGTTTTTGGGTATAGGAGAGCAGATCCAGATCTCTATTTGGTCATATTAGTTATATTAGGTAGCTGTGACTTATTCAATACTGTCTTCATGCCTGTCCTTTCCCATAGCATTGTTGGGAGTAAAATTAAAAGTAAAATTCTGAACACACTGAAAACAATGCTAATAATATTGCAGCCATAAATAAAAAGAGAGTGGAGAGAATGGAGATTAAAATGTCTCTGTGCAGAAACGGAAGTATTTCAGATATACAATGCCCAGTTTAACTGATCAGGCTAAAGTAGGGTAGAGAGGAACCATAGCGGTTTTTGTGTCCCAAAGAGTAGAAGAAAAAATTGCCAGTTATATTAATCGTAATCTATTTAAATTATTTTAATGCTTATTTCAATCTCATGCTGATCACTTAAGTATAAAATGTAACGAAAAAGATCAATTTAAAATGTAAAATGCAATAGATCATAAGCAAACAAACAAAACCAAATCAACTAACCAACTTTAAAAATAACAAACAAACAAAAGAAACCAGAAAAAGGAACATAAAGGATAGCACTAATTTCTATATTTTTTTCAAAAGCAAGCTTCTTTTTCTCAACAATAATCCTGTGAGGTAGGTTAAGAACTAGTGATTCATTATCATTTAAGGGATTTAGTAAGGATTTATTTCTGGTATTTTACCTTGCATGCAACTGAAGCACACTTTAAAGATTTATTTTCAGAATGAAGAAATGGCATAATTAGAATTCATTATTGATTTATTAAGTGTATGCCCTATCTTTCAATTTCAAATAGAACTAAAGGTTAATATAGATATATGTGGGCCATACAAGTTTTGAAAATAGAATTGGAAGAAGCATTTTGGATTTGATACAACTAGAAGGATGGAAGCTCTTTGCTCTTCATTACTACAACAATCACTTCTATTTTATAGGCTTCCCTATAGAAGCCTGAATAAAGTTATGTCTGTTTAATTAGTAGCAGTGGAGTGCTGTGTTCTTGGATGGATAATTTATTATATTTATATTCCAAGTTTCTTCAAGGATCTGAGAGTCAGGTTCCCATTTTCCATTCACTCCCTCCCCATACAATATGATCTTTCAAATTGTTTTTAATATGTTAGGCCAAGAGAAGATAACTATTACAATGTCATTCAATCAGTTTCATAAGAATATAAGCATTTGATCCTGTGTTTTCCCAATCTTAACCTGACACTAACTATTATATCCAACTCAAATAAAACTACAGGGAGAGTGGGGATTATATTTATTGCTGAGAAGCTAAAGGAATTGCTTTCCCAAGTGAATAATTTCTTGAAATAGGCTGGCCCATTTTGAAAACTTGTGGAGATTCTAACAAGCGGCCACCAGGACTATCATACATAATCCTAAAATGGCTGCCAAGTTGGGCCTAGCTAGTCACAAAACAGCCAGTTATTCGAAGGTAAAGTTATATTACTTTTTCTTTGGATCAAAGGCTCATTTTGAAACTGAATACTGGAGAAACCCCTCTGACTCTTGTATTTTGGCAAGAAAGCCTTGGAGCAGCTGAAGCGCCAAATAAAGGTGATATCTTATGTGGAATGCTTTGCCTTGTAGCATGCTAGCTTCCCTTTTCATGCTAATCCTAATGGAAAACAAATGAGACAGTTGGCCAGAGAACGTTGGGCACTGAGGAAAATGTCTGAAGCAGCAAACTGGTGCCAGTAAATACGAGACCCCTCCATTTGAATGACTTAGTGGGTGCATAGTTGTCATCTCTTAAAGGTAGCTAGGGAGCTCTTGCATACCAGATGACACATAAAGTTTGATATAGTGCTAACAATTTGATAGAATGACATCATCATAATAATAAAAACTAGAAGCTTCTCTTCCACTTCGATTGTTGTAAACATTCTTCCTTTAAGGCTGAAATCCTATAGCATTACTTGAGAATAAGTAAGGGTTATTTAGATTTGAACAGCATAGGTTTGTGCTTTAAGCAAACTTTTCATCTTTCATAGAAACAACTTTAGAAGGGTATGTGTTACTTCATTTTTATTAGGCATCAAATGTTTCTTCTTCATTACACTGAGTCATATTTGGAAAGCTACCCTGCTTTCTTGAGGGAGGAAAGGCCATCAATATTTAAGGAACATCAAGTGACTGCAGTGGTATAAAACAGACAGGATAGAGATCTGCAATAGAGACTGCACATGTTACGGTATGCTGATAGTTTTCTGCCAGCAAAAGGATGGGTACTTTAAGTGAGCAATAGTGAACCCTAAACTACAACTAATAAGGAGTTTTAACTACTTCCCTGCAGCCAGAAAATAACCACATAAATGACTTTTAATAGTAAAGTGACTTTACTATTTTCAGTTTAGAAGTATTTGTCTTGAGATGGGGGAAGATAATTAAAGAATGTGCAAAAAGGAGAAAAGAACAGAGAGAAAATTATCTGAAGCCTTCTAGATCAATAATTGTCATGACAGGCAGACCTTTGTTAATATGATGCATTACCTGTAGTAGTAGATGGCTGAAGTCCATGATATGAAGATTTTTATATTCATTAAATTTCTTTTCATTTTTTAAAATGTTTTTTTAATGTTTAGCTCGTTTCAAATAGGAGCTGTTATCTAACTTGAGGTCTAACAAAGCACAGTCCCATAATGACTGCGAAAAGGCTGAATTACTTTTATTATGATAAATTAGTCAATCAATAGAGTGATTCATCATTATGTAGAAGAATGTACTATTGGTTACATGAATGGTTGATAGCAAGAACTAAAGTGTATTGCATTATAACTGTTTGATATAAACATATATTCTACACTACTGTATTTGAAAATTGAAGCACTGCTGCATATTTAAGACATATTTGCACTTCCTTCTCTGTTCCTTTATTTTCTCTTCAATACTATATCCTAAAAACTGCCTTAATAAACAGGTTTATTAAAATAAAAATATAATGAAGAATCCCAATACATACCCCGGATGTTACTCCCAAGTAAAAAAAATAAGGAATAGCCACTTTAGCTCAGAACTGCTCACAATTGCAAATCAAATTTGCTGCATGGAAAATTTGCTATTTATTATTATTTGCTTATTGTTTATCTTATTTGCTATTTATTATTTGGATGTAGAGGTAATGGAGGGGAAATTTAAAAATAGAACAGTGGCAGTATTTTGTCAGAGACTAACCATTTGTAGAATTCTTTACACATAATGAGTACCAAAAGCCTTCATTTTTAATTTTTACAGGTAAAATGTTGTGTCGGTCTACCATTTTTCATTTTTATGAGGAAAAAGTCAGAAAGGGAGACCATGTTCACTATTAAATTTGGATTGCTAATAAGGATAGAGTTATTATGTTAACGCAAACATTTTGTAACTCTTTGCATTTTTTGCCTTTGTGTGAAAATATTTTCTCTAATTTTTCTGTCACTGAGAGTGAGTGGGCGGGCAGCCATACAACTTTTCTTAAATAAATAAATACAAGCAAGTATCTGTTACATATATTTAAATATCCAGGGTTCTGGGTAGGGGCATGAAATTTCAATGTTAGTATGTGCCTTCCCTCCAATTAAAAAAATGAATACAGTGTTTTATTAAAAGTAGCAGGTTTGAAACAGGACTATCCTTAGTAAATAGGGGAAAAAAAATAAGGACAGTGGATAAAAGGATGGCCAGACAACAAATTTCAATAAGAAGCCCAGAATTGCCAAGTCTAAAAGAATTATTAATTGCCCTGAGACTAGTAAACATTTGGCTTTTTTTTTAAATAATAAGACTTTTGTGCATTTGGAGTTTACCCTAATAAATCCTCAACCCTTTTCTGAAGAATATTTGTAATAATGATAATAATGCCTGCATCACTGCAAAATCTGTTACTGTCAGGTATATTCAGGTGAAAAGAACTTTCAGCTTAACAATATACAATTCGTATCACTTTTTTTCAAATGCTTCCACCAGTTTAGTTTATAAAGTCTCCATCATTACACCCATTCTCTCTTGTTGGATTTCTGTTCTGAAGATATCTATTTGGCTTAGATCGCTATGCATGTTTTTTAAAATTTCACCCATACCCCAAAATTGGCATTGGTTTCGGTTGGTTCACTTGTTCCCTTTTTGTCCCTCGGTTTTGATGACAAGAGACTGAAACCTTAGATGCCCTAGACAAGAGAAAAATAATTTTAACAAAGCGATTCGTGAATGGAAATATTGTACAGTCTGCTATTCCAGCTGAGAGCCAAAGAAGAAAATAAGCAAAATGTTAACCTTCAGACATCAAATATGGTTTATGCAGACTTGCAGAGTCTAGCTGTAGAGTTTTCCTGTGAGCAGGTATCTGAAACGTTGAGGTTGAAATTCTATACTAATCTGTCCTGTTGTTGTTTGGATGGTGGTTTCTTTTCTACATACATTCAGCAGAGGACACCATCAGAACAAGTCTGTGTTTGTAGTTCCCCAGAAATGCTATTAGAGTCAAATGATTCTTGGCTAAATCATGACAACTATAGAAACAATAGAAATATTAAGCACCAAATTTTCACCAGAAACACATCAGTAATGAGTTATTTCCATACAGAGATTCAATCCTCCATTTTCATTTTTTTTGTTTTCCTTTTTTCCTTAGAAAATAGAAAAACATAAACAAACCAGAGAATGCCATAAGATCACTTTAAGGCTCACACAAAAACAAGCTGCATCATTGCAAATTCAATTCATATATCCCTCTTTGTAGCCTTAAAATGATGCCTGTAGTCAGAAGCCCAATTTCCAATCAAAGCATGTTTCTTTAAATGGACTTTCTTTTTGCTACTATGCTGAGTTTTATTAAGACTGAAAATGATTGGGAGAGGGGAGGAGAGAAATTGTTATGGGATTTTAAAATACTTTATCAACTCCTTCAAATAGTATTTCTTTTCTCTCATGCTTGTTTTTGGTACTTAATTTAAAATTAAAGGCTATCTAAAAGGTGTTCTCAGAAATCAAATAGGCCAGTTAAGCTTTTGAAGTTTAAAGATATCAATGACAATTGCATTGAAAACCAATGAAATCACTTGCTTTTGGAGACTTGCACCTTGGTTCAACTTTTTCAGAGAAGGAGAGATGTAAATGGATGTAATGCTTTCCCTATTCAATTCAAGGAAATAAACAGTTTTGTGCATGAATTTTTTTTGAACATCTCCAGTTTCAATGAACTGGGCAGACTCTGTGCCAGAAGGGACGTTTTTGTGCTTCTGAGCCATGCTAATTGTTGAGTCATTGTATAACAGATGCAAATCAAAATTTGGGGTTTCATTGCTTTTTTGGGGAAAAAAGAGGATCATACCCTGAGATCCAAGCTTAATGCAGTGAATCATAAAGAATCACCCCCTTTTTTCTATAACAGGGATGCAGTTGATGTACATTCCCATTCAAAATGACATGAGAAAGTGGAACATAAGTATATCAAATTAAAGCAACTTTTATGCCAATCAAAACACAGCCATGATCCCTCTTTAAACTTAGCCTGGCATTTCCTTCGCTGGGGTGGTGGTGGGAGGGTAATCATTTTCACCTGTCTTGTGCCAATCTAACAAAACCAATGGCATTTCCTTTTTACCTGATTCTTTTGTACAATTTTATATTATGTATAAACACATACACACCCCTATGTGCGCGTGTGTCACTATATTTATCTATCTATCTATTTATATGTCATTAAAATAATCAAAACATTTTGCATGAGGAAGGTGACAGTACGTAATGAAACTCAGCACCTAAGGGCATAAGGCAGTTGTAGGTTTTTTGTTTGTTTGTTTTATTTTTTATTATTAGTATTATTATTTTCAATCAGCACCAATCCCTATAATAATGTCCTACACTTGGTGTAAGATATAAAACTCAGAGGTGAAGTAATTAATTTTTCTCCAACCTCTGAATCGTGGAAGTTTGCAATACTGGTTGGTTTGTGTTGTTGTTCTTGCTTTCTCCTGTGTGTAAAAAACAAAAGAAAACCTTTCATTTCATTTTTACTTATAAAACATAGAGGATCTCTCTTTCCTTTAAATACATACAGCAACCAGAAAGAAAACTTATTGGAAGGTTATTTCAGAACTGTCTTGACCATAAACAGTTAACCCACCTCTCTCTCCCTCCCCCGCCCCCATGAAATCCCTCTTTTAATAGGTGGGTGTTTATTTGCAATAGTGTGCATGTCTGTGTGTGTATGTGTATGTGTGTGTGTTTGTGTGTGTGTGTGTAGGGGCATTTGCATTTAAAGGAGCTTTTAAAGTGAAGATTCATACTGTAGCAATTCATACAAGAGAGGTCCATCTCTATACCTAATGCCTACAGCGGTGGGGGTGACGTACTGGAGAATGTTTATAGTCCTTCTCAACCTTCGGTCTACAAAATGAGCATCCCAAGCTGGGTATCTCTTTCTTGGGATGTCTATCTTAATGAGAGGGCCTTCTGGGTGGAATGGTCTCCCAGACGGAGTTGATGGCACCATAGCTCTCACTTGGAAAACTGGTAAGCATGTGTCAGCTGTGAGTTCCTCCTGTTGCTCCGTGGCCGCTCTGGGTGGCGTAGCCTGGGCCACCCTATACCCAGGGGTTTGAGGAGCCATGGGTTCAATGTCAGGGGGCAAAGGAATGCCCCAGAGCAGCTCGGCGCAACAGGAGCTGGCAAAAATCTTAGCTCTCGGCCCCATGGGATGCAGGACGCCGTAATATAAGAGCATCAGCGCTATCCCAGCAGCAAAGCTAAGAAAGACACAACAAAGCGCTGGCACAGCATATGAGTCAGTAGTGTCGGGATCTCGGTAACAATACCAAAGGAGCGTCAAGGCAGCATTCTCTGTCAAGACTATGGTGTAATAGGCAAACATTCGGTATCGGGTCCGCCCTTCCTTGACATTAAACCAGCAAAAAATGTACACAATCCCTACCACCATGTTGAAGAGAATCTCTTCCCATTTAGACATGCAGAAATCTGTCCCACCATGGATGATCCAGAAGGCCATGGCGCACCAGTGGACCACGACAAAGATCCCAAAATAGAGCTGGAAGATGGAAGCAAAGAGGGCAAAAGAGATAACTCTGGATGAGATGGTGAAGAGACGCCAGAAGAGATGGATAAGGGCTCCTCTATAACTCATGCTCTTCTTATCATCCCTAGAGTCCCGGAGAAGCTTGTGATAGGAGGCTAGCACCCAAGCCAGGGACATCAGGGAGGCCACAGAGGATACACCTGCCGGGAGAACACACACAAATCCACAGAGTTAAACTGGAGACACAGGAGAAAGGACGCAGTTGCTTACATCATCCTCTTGAGGGGCAGGTGTGAAACATGATTATAATGCGAGTCAGGTTAGCGAAAAAGATCTAGAGGAAGAAGAGAGAGAAAGAGAGAGAGAGAAAGAGAGAGAGAAAGAGAGAGAGAGAAAGAGAGAAATAAGCATAAACATGATCCCACCTGTAATAAATGCTGACTACCATTTGCATCATTTTATCACCTACAGAAGCAGCAACTGTAATTTTTATGCAGTTATGGTTTATGATGATGGCTGTCATTGCTTATCAATAAAAGGTCGTGATTCTTAAATTGCTAATATCCTCTGTGACATCACAACAAGTAAGCAAGTTATGAATAAAAGAATAACAGAGTTGGATGGGACCTTGAAGGTCTTGTAGTTCAGCCCCCTGCTCAAGCAGCAGACCGTATACCATTCCAGACCATTCCATTCTCTTCTTAAAAGCCTCAGTGATGGAGCACCCACAACTTCTGAAGGCCGTTCCACTGGTTAATTGTTCTCACCGTTAGGAAATCTCCCCTTAATTGCAGGTTGCTTCTTTCCTTGATTAGTTTCCATCCATTGTATCTTCTCTTGCCGTCTGGTGCTTTGGAAAATAGGTTGATCCCTTCCTCTTTGTGGCAGCCCCTCAAATATTTGAACACTACTATCGTGTTACCCCTAATCCTTCTTTTCACTAGACCAGACAAATTCAATTCCTGCAACCGTTCTTCATATGTTTTAGCCCCCACTCCCTAATCACCTTTGTTGTTCTTTTCTGCACTCTTTCCAGAGTTGCTCCTTCTTTTTTATAATATAGTGACCAAAACTGGATGCAATATTCTAAGTGTAAGTGTGGTCTTAACTAATAATTCACATAATCTTCAGTCTATCCCTCTGTTAATGCATCCAGGATTATGTTGGCTTTTTTGGCTGCTGCTGTACACGGCTGGCTCATATTTCAGTGATTGTCCCTTAGGACTCCAAGATCCCTCTCACAGTTACTGCTTTTGAGTCAGATTTCATCTAATCTATACCTGTACATTTAATTTTTCTTGCCTAAATGTAAAACCTTGCTTTTCTCTACATTGAATTTCATTTTGTTAGATAATGGCCTAAGTGACTATGATTTCTAACTTCCTGAATTAAAATTGTCCAGGGAAAAAAAGTGAATTGTGAACTTTTTTCTACTCTTATTTGAAATCCTGCCATTGAGGGACATTTGTTGAATTCAGCTCTGCACAAAATAAGCGCAGAATCTTCCATCTATTCTGCCATTACATGTACTCTCAGATATGTGTCTCAGCTTAGTTTATATTCTGATTCATGCATAAGAAATCTTTGAAAGTGGCATTAGTGTAATTTTGTCCAATAGCCACAGGTTACAACAGTTTATTTTAAAAGGGAATTAGAGAATCGTGAACATGTGGGGCTGCCCTTGGGGTCGATCCGGAGGCTACAGGTGGTCCAGAACGCGGCTGCACGGGGGATTTTGGGAGCTACTAGAAGCTCCCATGTAACACCTCTCCTCCGTGAGCTGCACTGGCTGCCTGTGGCCTTCCGGATCCGCTTCAAGGTGCTGGTGACAACCTTTAAAGCGCTCCACGGCATAGGACCTATGTACATGCAGGATCGCCTCCTGCCATCAAATCTCTCCCAAAGACCAGTGCGGGCCCACAGAGCGGGCCTCCTAGGGATCCCGTCGGCAAAGCAATGCCGGCGGGCAATCCCAAGAGGAAGGGCCTTCTCTGTGGCGGCCCCTACCCTCTGGAATGACCTTCCCCCCGAACTAAGAACGATAACAGACCTTCGCCTCTTCCGCCGGGCCTTGAAGACGCACCTATTCAAGGCGGCAGGCCTCGCACAATAATACCACAATCCTCCTCGCTTGGGTATAGAGATAGGGCTTTTAAGTAATTAAGGGAATTAGTTTTAATAGGGGTTTTTTAAAGGGAACATACAGTCTTGTTGAATTTATGCCTTTTAATGTGATTTTATATTTTGTATCTATATGTTTTTAATTTGGACTGTAAACCGTCCTGAGTCCTGCAAAGGAGAAGGGTGGTCTAGAAATTCAATAAAATAAATAAATAAATAAATAAATCACATATATTATATGACACAGAGAAACAACACAGTCTAGTTTGGATGTATACATGTGTATGGTGAGAAAAACAAGTCTTGCATGTTTACCAGACAGATGGCTTAGGGAACCAAAGCTGTTACAGAATCTGGTAGTCCTGCTAGAAATACTTTGAAACCTCCTCTCAGAGGGGAGCAACAGAAACAGACATTAAAGTGGGTGTGTGGGGTCTCTAACAATGCTTTAAGCTCTAAGCACATAGCGCTTACAAGCAGTATCCTGAATAACAGGAAGCCAGGGGGACTCCAGTCCATAGCTTCACTCAAGCATGTAGGGCCAAACATGATCTTGTATTACAACTATTTCACAAGGTTGTTGTTTGAAGACAGAATGAGAGGGCACCCTCTTTGAGTTCCTAGGGAAAAAGTATCCTGCCATAATAAATAGCAGGAAAGATCAAATAAATTCCCTGCCAGGCAGGTGGGGAAGATATGTTATGAGCCCCATCAGTTAAGAAATTTTGATTAGTGGGGTCGAGTGTCATTGTCCCCATCTCTGGAAAACCTTGTCGAGGGGAAGCAGGCCTCCACTCTCATAGCCTTTTGAAGGAATCTGAAAATCAGCCTCTGCCAACTCACTTGGAGTTCACTGAGCAGCACATAACTCAAAGGTAGGTTGATACCTTGATGGCCCTCCTCCCACCTTTTAATATTTATCTTATTTTATTCTCGATTTTGTCTGGTTCTTTTTTTAATGTATTTTATATGGGTTTTAGGTGTTTTATGTTTTTTAATTGTTCACTTACACAGAGTCACTCTGTGATGGGCAACATCTAAATTCAACAAATAAATAAATAAGCACAATTATTGTGCTGAGGTTTCTACTCATGTCAAATGAACATGTTGAAAAATCTCCTTATGGATCTTGCCTATTAGGGCTGCACATGTAGATTAGGGAACAAGGCTAATACACACTTTGTTCTTTCCATTCTTAGTTTAGTTTATTCACCCACATTCAGGCAAGCAGGAAAGCCTAATTTATATCATAATAGAAAAACAACCAATTGTTACATATAATGGAGCTGGGAAAAAGTAATGCTTTGGAAACTAACCACCACATTTTTGAACTGGGAAACTAGGTGCTCCAATTTCTTTTTTTCTCCCAGGAAAATATATCCACTAGAATAGAATAACAGAGTTGGAAGGGACCTTGGAGGTCTTCTAGTCCAACCCCCTGCCTAGACAGGAAATCTTACA